>ML978719.1:0-109184 GCA_010015785.1 Saccharata proteae CBS 121410
CCTAACCCTAACCCTAACCCTAACCCTAACCCTAACCCTAACCCTAACCCTAACCCTAACCCTAACCCTAACCCTAACCCTAACCCTAACCCTAAAAGACGATAGAGCGAGTAGGGTATCCTATACTCTATAAGTAGATAAGAGTATAGATAAAGGTAGTTATATACGGAGGAAAAAGTAATATTAGAGTCTACGTAGATATATCGAGTCGGCCTATTAACCGTATAGAGAGGGGTGAATACCCCGTAATCTTGTCATGTATACCTAGCCTCCGGCCGTCCGATACCTCGATTAATCAAGACATCTTACAAAAAAAGCGCTATATATCTAAAAGTCCAAGGAAAACTTCTCCCTGTTCTCCGTCGGCTTTCCCAGTTTTACAAGCCCGATCCCATTTCTCAGATCCGCGATAAAATTAAACAACGTCTCCGACCGTCCCTCCTTTCCCTCCGCATCCCTACAAATCCCATTTGGCCAGCCCTTCTCATCACAAAAAACCTCGCACCCCAGCTCATCTACTCCTGGCTCCGGGTTACTTTTTGCTAAAGCCTCGGCTTTCTCTCTTATCCTTTCGAGTCGAGGGATGCTGTCGGGGAGCCAGACTGAATCCTTAACACCAGCATGTGGAAGGATGTAGTGGTTTGTATGGTATAGCTTTCCAGTTTCTCGGTCAGGAAACACCTTCTGGATCCCCACGGCGCTGCACTCGAGACATACAGCATCGCCCGCGCCGTCAGCGATACTGATCACGCAAGCGGAAGCGACGCCGTGTTTCTCTATTGCCTCAAACGCAGCGTTGGTGGAAGTGGACGAGAGGGCAAGGCGCAGGGCGAGATGGCATGGAAGACGGGTTGGGTCCATGCCGGGGGCGCGGATGGCGTTGAGGGTGACGGCGACGTGGGAGTCGTTAAGGCCAATTTTGGAAAGGATGCCGGCTTCGGTTATGGTTTGGATGGTGGGATGGAGGTGGGAGGTGATGGTCAGGTGGAGGAGGTTGGGGAGTTGGGCTGGTTGCCACTGTAGGTTTAGACGTGAGTGAGGCTTGCTCCAACCCATTTTTCTTGATGTTGGATCGGAGCGAAAGACGAGTGATGACAATGAAGAATGGATAAACCAGATCAGAATAGGCAATGGCTGTACTTACATCCCAGTTCTGCGCAATATACCTCTTCCTCTTCCCGTCATCACCTTTGCTTCCTCCTTCAACCCCGTTCCTGGTTCCCATTCCCCAAGCCAACATACTACACCCATCACTAAACAGCCCGAAACTGATCTCCGTCCTTACATTCAATGCGATGATATCCGCCACCTCGACTCCCGCGCCATCAGCCACGCCGCACATTTCCTGCAAGTAGGCAGGCCATTTGCGGCGCAGAGACGACTCAAAGGAGAGAGCTGTGGTGCGGACTTGAGGCCACGTGAGCTTGGCGGTGGACTGTTTTGGGGGATTAGTGAGGGGTGGATCTGGGGAATGGGACAGGACTACTGCGAAGAGGTTGGCGTAGAAGCGGATGCTGCCTGCAACTTGGGCGGCACCTTCGTGGCCGTGAATGAGGCCAATCTTGTTTGGATTGTCAGCTGATTGTTCTATGGTCACAGAGGGTGCGGATGGAAGAGTGTACCTCGTAGGGAGTCCCGGAGCAATGGATGTGAAGCATGATGGTCAAGATAATGGAACTCAGTGGCACCCGAATCACAAGCTTTTCGAGAGAAGAGGGAGAAAACGCCGTTGTTGCCTTCAATCCTTTCGTGGCTATCAATTTCATCGTCTTATTAACCCATGCCTGTACCCACGCCACTTCTCGCTATCGCCCTACCCCGCCATCCCGCAGCTAGCTGAAACTCTGCTCATTATCTTATTACAAGGTTGTCAGCTTCAGATGGAGCTGTCCCCACTCTTGGCTCTGGAGCCACGATAGATCATATGACGCTGACGTATCCTTGCCAAAGCGATTAGAAGATGTCTGTCCTTCGACAAAACTTTTCAGGTCCACAACAGACCTCCGCAACACTGTCACCGGAAGGAGAGATATATTTCTGCGGAATGTTGAGCTGTTTAAATTGTTTCGGTGATTGCCTTTACCACCACGCAACACCGCAATTCCCTAATTCGGATAATTCAGTTGCAGGACGCGATCAAGGTTTAAGCATGTCAAAAAACTCGAAAGAATGCAAATCATTGATCCATCTGACCAGCCTTCGGCGATCCATGAGTGCATTTTCCAGGGGTACATTACCTCAAACATCCGCTGGGAAGTGGGGCTACCGAACATCACACCGATATCCCGGATTCCGATAGTGACTATTTTCAGCCTTGCGTAGAGTATAGTCAATCAGGTTCTTCGCGCAAACAGTTCATTAAATCCCATTTCTGCTTGAGACGAATCTGTATGCGATGTTGTGGCAAGTTCATTGCAACCAACAGCCATGCCGACATTTTGTTGCCGGCGGGTATTACGCAAACCACATTCGCAATTAACTCACCTCCTTGTGTCCTCCTTCCTCCTGGAATCCTCCCGCTCCGTGTCCTTCCGCCTCCCCTTCTTCTCCTCCCTGATCTCCCTCGCCTTCTCCCTGGGATCGATGACCACGAGCTCCTCCTCGTTCTTCCTCTTCCACTCGAGATCTTTTCCGAGCCTATCTTTCTCAAACGTTAACGCGTGGCCGACCCAGTTATCGTCGTCATCTTCATCCTCTTCGGCCTGGTCAAGGTCGCCGTCGTCCCACTTCTTGCATGATTGGCAGTTGGGAACATAGTGTAGTTCGCAGAGCTCTTCATCCCCGCCACCGGCATCCTCCTTCTTTTCGCCACTATTGCCGTTGGGTTGAGCACTACCACGCGCTGCTGCTTTTCCTGTGCCATTTTTCTCCGCTCCGGCTGTCGCCTTCGGCGCACCTTCTTCCAATTGGCTGCGGAATGCGTTGATGACGTCGAAAGCCTCGTCACGGGCTTGACCTGCCTTTCTTTTGCGGCCGCGGACGGCAGTCTCAGGAATCATGTTCTCGAGTGCTGATTTCTTGGTTGCGGGCGCAGTGTTGGTCTGGACGGTGCGCTTGAGGGAGTTTTTCATGGCGTCGATCTGAGCGTTCATCTTCGCTAACATGTCATCCGTCTTTTCTTCCGGTTCCGGAGAGGGTGTTGGTGAAGGCGATGGTCCTCTAGACTCTGGTTTGGAAGGAGCTGGCCGGGGAGCGGGCTTGGGTTGGGGTGGTGGAGATGTGGCAGTAGATACTGGCTTTTTGGGTGGCGGCACTGTCTTCTTCATGGGTGGCGCTGGAATCGCAGTGTTATTTAGATCCTCCGGCGCGGCCTCTCCCGCGCTGACGAGTTTCGGGTTGAACTTGGGCTTTTTCACAACGGGTGCAATGCTATCTGCGACTCCCTCCTCGTCGCCGAAACTGAGCAACTGCTTCGCGGCCTTGCGCTTCGTCTTCTTAGGGCCCTTGTCTTCCTTCGTGCGGGGCGCAACGGCAACGCGCTTGACCATGTCTTCGAATGGATTGACGATGACTTCGGCGCCCGTGATCTTGGTAGGGTACAGCGGTCTCTCGCTGCCTTCCTCCTCAGTCAGATCAGCCTCGCCTATCTTCATCAAGTTGTATATGGTGTCGCCAGCCACGCGACCGAACATGGTGTTCGTCCCCGCGAGTTCGGGCGTCGCCCCCAGCGTGAAGAAGAACTGGCTGCCATTATCGTTCTTGGTCCCGCTGTTGGCCATTCCCAGCAATCCCCGCCTGTTGTACTTGAGACGAGAGTGGAACTCATCGGCGAAGGGCTCCCCATCGTAGCTGGAAAGTCCACCTTGGCCTGTGCCAGTTGGATCGCCGCCTTGGACGATGAAGCCCGGAACCAGGCGGTGGAAGATTGTATTATCGTAGTAGCCATCGAGGCAGAGCTGGAGGAAATTGCGCGAGGCGAGCGGTGTTTGTTTGGCAAAGAGCTCGAGCTCGAGGTCGCCGGCGGTGGTGCGCAGGACGACCTTGGCGGTGGGTTGGGGTTCGAGGTTGTAGAGGGACGACATGGCGAGGATTTGTGAGCGGTCGGACCACTGGCAGGATGAGAGGGTGAAGCCGCAGGGTCGCGGACGAGGTGCAGCAGCGGTGGTGGAGCGGGTAGTGAAAGCTGTGGTATCTGGTGTCTCAAAAGTCGCGAGAGTCACTTTGGCCTGAGGCATCACGGGTGAAGATCGGGGTTCGGCGGGTCGGCGTGGGCCTTCTGATCAACGTCACTGGCTTTCCCGACTCGTTGAGCTGTGGGAAGAAAGTTGCGCCTGACCATCAGACACCAGCCCAACACCAGATATGTCTGGCTAGAAGACACCGAGTCCTCCTCTCACCAGCTTCACCAGTCTTCCGCTCCCCTATCAAAAGCCATGTTGCCATACATCAATACCCGTATGCAGCTTCCCGCCTGCAATTGTGCCGAGACCAACGCTGATGGACCCTGAAATGACAGCTTTCGAGTGGGTTGCCAACCAACTAGGCGCCTCAACCGATGAACGTATGCTACTCACAACATCTGATGCACTGAAGTCATAAACTCATACTTGAAGTCATAAAGTCAAGCTCATCTCCTCCTTCCTGTTGGCCTACCCCCTTGCTGGCGCCCTCAAACGCGTTCCAGACAACAAGATAGGACTCAAGAATGTCTTCATAATATCGTAGACACCCATGCATCCTTTCCTCCACGACAGACACTGACACCTCCCAGAGTATCTTTGTTCTACCTCGTTGGCCTGTTTGACCTTTGGGCTGGCCTCCGGACCCTATTCATCAGCTCTGCCGGTGCCTACTTGATCGCCAAGTATGTTAATGGCCCGCTCATGCCATGGGCTGGCTTCGCCTTCCTCATGGGTCACATGAGCATCAACCATATCGACCGTCAGCTCCGCAACGACCCCGGCAGCATCGACATTACCGGCGCCCAGATGGTGCTTATCATGAAGCTGACCGCCTTTTGCTGGAATGTCCACGACGGCCGTATGCCCGACAGTGAGCTCTCCGATTTTCAGAAAGAGCGAGCGTTGCGCGAAATGCCACCACTTCTCAACTATGTCGGGTACGTCCTGTTTTTCCCAAGCCTGATGGCCGGCCCTGCGTTCGATTATGTCGACTACGACCAGTACCTCAAGACAACCATGTTCGAGCTTCCCCCCGGCACCGATCCGGCTAAGGCGCCTCCAACTCGCAAGAAGCGTAAGATCCCTCGCAGCGGTACGCCCGCCGCCATGAAAGCCGCCATCGGTCTTGTCTGGATCTTTGCCTTCCTCCAATTCTCCCAATGGTACCACCCCGGCCTCCTCCTTGGAGACGAGTACATGCAGCACAACCTACTCAAACGCATCTACTACCTCCATATGCTTGGCTTCACCACCCGCATGAAGTACTACGGCGTCTGGCACCTCACCGAAGGCGCCTGCATTCTGTCTGGCATCGGCTTCAAAGGCATCGATCCCAAAACCGGACGCGCAAACTGGAACCGCCTTCAAAACGTGCGACCACTCGGCATCGAGCTCGCCCAAAACACGCATGCATACCTCGGCAACTGGAATATCAACACCAATCTCTGGCTACGCAATTACATGTATCTGCGCGTCACGCCCAAAGGCAAAAAACCTGGCTTCCGTGCATCCATGGCCACATTCGTCACCTCCGCCTTTTGGCACGGCTTCTACCCGGGCTACTACATGTCGTTCATCTTGGCTTCGTTCCTCCAAACTATTGCGAAAAACGGTCGCCGGCTCCTTCGCCCCTTCTTCCTCGCCCCCAACGGCAAAGACGCCCTCCCGACAAAGAAGTACTACGACGTCTTCACCTGGCTAGTCACTCAGCTCGCCTTCTCCTTCACCGTTGCTCCCTTTGTCCTGCTCACCCTCCCCGACTCACTGAAGGTCTGGTCGCGTGTCTACTTCTACTGCATCTTCGGCGTGATCGCATCCCTCGCCTTCCTCGCATCCCCCGCAAAACACAACCTCATCAAGGCCCTCAATCGCCGCTCCGGCCGCGGCATATCTGCCCGTCCTGGTGCTGGCGAAACGACGCGCGCGAAGGGTGACGGCGAACTGATTGCCAGAGCTGCAGCTGCAGCGGGTGCGTCTTCGGCGGACGATGAGGCCAAACTAGTGGAGAGGCCGGCGGTGAGTCGGTCCGCTAGCTATGATAGCATGAGGCAGGAGACGTATCTGGGGCTGCCGGACGATCCGGAGAAGGAGGTGGGAGAGGTTATTGATGAGGTTAGGAGGGAGGTGCAGAGGAGAAGGGAGGAGGGGAGGGAGCCCGTTATCAAGGAGGTGAAGAGGGCGGTGGAGGAGAGGTTGGGGAGGAAGAAGGGAGAGTGAGATCGTGAGTGGGCAAGTTGTTGAGGGGGTAGAGGTAGTTTTGAGATGAGGTATGACGCTGTGCTGGCTACGACTAAGTTGGTGGTCATTTGTCTTGGACTGATGAGCGAGCGTAGTTCACGCGCTCTTTCCCTGTTCAAGCAAAACACGAATGTAGATGTAGATGAGATCAATTGGTTCACGTTAGCCTACTACTCCCCAACGCCAGAGTCTTTTCTGCCTGACTTTGCGTAGTCGATGTCGATGTAGAAGGATATGTAGATATCATAGTCCCTATGTCTTTCGGCTACCGGTTTTACTATCGAGTGTATACGCGGTAGCGCTGCATAAGAGCGCAATTAGAACGAGATCGCATTGTGAAGTAGTCTTGACATCGTCAAAAGATTCGAGAGAGAATAGATGTGAACTACCGGAGTGTTCGCGATCAACCTAAAATGGTTGGATCAAGTCAGAAAGGCGGTTTTAACTACCTCGAAGCAACCCAAACTCAACGTATGAGGTTGTTGTAGTAAGTCGTTGAAGATATCACAAGAAGTTGGAAGGAAGGAAACTTACCTCCTTTCCCTGATGAATTCGAACTAGGCTTGAGCGGCAGATGACTGAAAGGTAGGAGTGTAGCAGGCTACATGGTTTGCTTACACTACCTGTCGATAGGACGTGGGACAGTGACGGAATCAAGCCTGGGTTCTTTACCCATGTCGGAGTAAACTAATGGACTATTCACGCTGTGGAAGTAAGTCCAGAAAGCGGTAACAAAAAAGAAAAATCGGATGCCTCCTGTTTTCTACAGGAATCGACGCAAGCCCTGAAACGAATCCCTAGGGTTTAGAAGTAAGCCTAGAGCGCAGTTATTGAAAATTAGAGTGCAACGCCCCTTTACTTTTCACGAAAGTCGAAGTCAGTCTGCACCGCAGGTAGCGAAGACGTTGAAGTGCGTCTAGCCACGACTGAATTGATACTCCTTTACGAAGTTGTTGTTGCCACTGAGAAGGGTTCAATAAGAAGCAGACAAAGAAAACAGACAACTCAAATCTTCCATTCCATCTCCTATTATCATCTTGCTACCATATTATCCTCCTCCCCATAGTCCTCCCTCCCCAGCCCATACAAAATCTCGCATACACCACCAATTGGCACATCCATGACCGCATCCGTACTCTCACTCCATAACGCCGCCCAATCCGTCCCCTCGCCTCCTAAAAACTTATCCCTTCCCATCCCCCCACCCCCACTACTCTCACTCCCGCCCTTCCTCTTCCTATCCTTGCCCTTCCCCTCCTTCCCCCCTCTCACCCTCCTACTGCCCGCCATCCTCACAATCCTCCCCTCCCGATCCAGCACCGCAATCTGGGCCGCCTCATCCACCAAATTCTCGATACTCCTCAACGGTAGCGTCAGATACCCGACATTATAGCTCGCCAGCGCCACATAGATATAAATCACCAACCCGACCAACCAAGCTGGTACGGCGAGCGCCCACCACCGGTTGGGGTAGTAGTAGATGCCGAGCTGGTGGAGGAAGGGACGGGGCAGGTACGCCCAGAGGATGTACATGAGGAAGGCGAAGGAGGAAGCGAGGTAGATGAAGAAGCCGTAGTACTCGTAGGTCGGAACTTTTGGGCTGGCACGGGGGATGGGCGTGGCGGAGGCGAAGGAGGAGGCGAGGTTGTTAGTGGGCGTGCCGGTGCCGGAGGCGGAGGTTGAGATGGCGGGGCGCTGTTTGTTTTGGCGGACGGCGGTATTGGGGGCTTCCACGTCGGAAGAGTCGGGGGTTGTGGGGCGAGAGGTTTGGGTGCTGAAGGAGGAGGGGCGAAGGAGGGAGGTTAGGGACGGGGAGGGCGGGAGTGGTGTCGGTGGGCGGTTGTAAAAGGGTGGGAAGAGCGCGGAGCTGGTGTGTGGGAGATGCGAGTGCGAGCGGCTGGCGTGGGAGTATAGTGGGCGGCGAGGCTTGCTGGGATCGTTGCTGGTGCTGCGGGCGTGGAGGGAAGACGATGTTGATGGCGCGATGGCGGAAGCTGTGGTAGTGGGGTGCTCGAATTCGAATTCGAACTCGTCGTCCGAGGCGCTGGTTGAGGCGGAGGAGCAATCAAGATTGAAGGGCTCGTCGGTTATGGAGAGGTTGTCTTCGATCGAGGCGGGTTCGGATGGTGAGTCGTTGCTTGTGGAGGCGGAGAAGGCGTTGATGTCGGTCTTGGGTTTGGGGAGCTGCGGCAGCTTGTCGCTGGAAAGGGAGCTCAGAGTGGGGAGGTTCGGGGTCGACTTTGATTGGAAACCTGCCGGGAGGCCGGAGCCTCTGCTTTGTGGTGGCATTGTGGGTATTTCCGTGGTAGGAGAAGTTGACGATGCGATTGCTTGGTGTTGACGTTTAGGTTAACTTACCCCGAGTCATGAAGCTGGGGGATCGTCCCTGAATCCCTGTCTGAGCGAGTCAGTAGCTATCTTGTTGGTAGACATAGAAAAGCAGAGCAATCAAGGTAGCAGACTACCAGTACTACTGGTATGGATGAGTTGCCGCAGGTGTAGTATCTTGACATGCTGTGCACAAAAACATGATCCCAATGCCCATTCAAAGTAGTCTACAATTCACTCCCAAGCAGTCCCAATCACTCTGTAACCCCGGGGAATCATCTCAAGATTGCCACATATGCTCGCTCAATTGCAGCAAATGATCGTTCAGTGCCCTCTTCGCCTGCAGCGCCTGCTCCCTCCTCTCACTCCCAATCGTCTCGCTATAGTAAAGCTCCACCAGCACCTTCAACTCCTCATAAGTGAACGGCTGTCCCTCCCCCTTGGCCATCTCAATGACCTTGTCAGGCCCCGCCGTGAACAAGCCGTAGTACTGCGTCGCCTTTGCGAGTATGGCATCCGACTCGATGTTCTTGAGATTCTGTTGGAGGACCAGGATGTTGAGCGACATGCGACCGCATCCATTGGCGTTCATGGCCTTGATCCTAGACGCGTTCTTGACGAGCAGATCGTCAGTGAGAGCGCCGAGGCCTGAGGTGACGAAGCGGTGCTGTTGCGTCTGAAGCTGGTTCGAGATTTCCTCATCAATGGCCGTGAGGTCGGCGTTGAGCTTGAGGACGTCGGGGTCTGGATCGTTGAAGAGCTGTTCCAGGCGGTAGTGCGACCGGAAGGACAGGCCTACGTAGTGGATGATATGGCATCGGACTTCGATGTGGAGGCTACGCAGCACAATATTGGCGAGCTGGTGATACGATTGCACGACGCCGTCAAACGCAACAGCTGTTTCATGGTTCAAGGGCAGAAAAACGGCGGCGTCCTCACCCCGAGGTTCCGGGGCGCCAAGATGGGTCCATCTACGACGTTGAGGTCGGCCCAGGTCGGCGCGAGAAGAATCGGTTGCGCGGTCGCTGATGTGGCGGAGATCTTGGACTTTGCTGGCAAGCCATTTCATGCTGGTGTAGATTAAACAGATGGCGCCGATGCTCTTGCGGTCATTGATCAGATCCGGCTCTGAAAGCGTCTCTTCTCTTGCTTTGCTAATTAGCAGTGCGTTAACCTGATCGATCAGTGGCGTCTTGTCGTCGACCTCTTCGCACGTCAGAGACTTGTAGACCTCGATGACTGCAGGATCCTCGGCAAAGGCGGCTGAGGACTTGAGAAGACTTCCGGTCTGCTGCTTGGCCTGGGCTCTGGTGATGAGCGCTGTGGGAAAGTCAGCAGTACCTCGGAGAGAGCTGTGATACACGTACTTCTGTACCAGCCGTAGCACTTGTCGTAATAAGTCACCATTTGCGTAATGATCAGCTGACTGAAGGTCTGGTCGTGGGGAAGGTTGTCAAGCATCTTGCAGAAGGCAGTGATCAGGGCGTGGAATTTGGTGGTTCCCTGACAGGTCAGTTGAGTGCTTGTCTGATTTCAGTGGATGCCTACCTTGAATATTGGCTTCTGGGAGTAGTCTTGCCAGTCTGCGTCCTGCATGAAAGTGTCGTTATCCATGAAGGTTTGCGCGCAGAGATCTACTAGGGTCTCGTCGAGCTGCGGATGAAAGACGTTGACGAGGAAGTCGTCGAGGAAAGAGGTCAGCGTGCTCAGCGCAATATCTGAGCTCGGAGGAACCACCTCCTTCAACCGGTTCAGGAATGCCAGGGAAGGCGGCAGTAATATGCCCATGTTGAAGACGCTGGGTTCGACAAGCAATTTGTGTCCAGTTGCACTGCCATCATGCATGGTGCTAGTATTATCGGTCGACCCACCCTCTGTACGCTTCGAGTCAGAGACGAGTCCTGGTACTGAAGATTTCAGGATGAACTCCAGATCGTCCCGCTCAGCAGCCAACTCGGTTGACGCGATATCCATGTCGGCCAATTTAAACATTTTCTACACCTGTTAGTTTTTGTAGCTGTGGTACTCTGTACCCGCGACTCACTTTTGTTCTATCCCGTTGAACTTTTGAGAAAACGCTCTCCTTGCCGTTGCCATTCTGTCCTGACCGGAATGCGAAGCCTCCGTCCGTAGACAGGTAATCGTGGAGCAGAGAGCGCATCTATGGGTTGAGTGAGCACTTGTTTTCCAGTTCGTTGCAGCGATGTCTCGACATACCTCGCTCTGATACAGCTTCCACAGCTCTTTGAATCCCCCTGTCAACGTTGCAGCATCCGACAAGCCATCACGTATTGTGATACCCCTGACAACATCGTGAACGACACGGTGACCTTCAGCTATAGCCTCAAAGCGAGCGTAAAGCGTCCAGAGAAGGTCGTTCAGCAGCGCCGTTCGGGTTTCGTCGCTTTCGTACAACTTGCCTCCCTTGCCACGAGGCTTACCGGCGTAGCCTCGGACAATGCTTGGGTGACGCTGGGTTACTTCGTTGTTCGACCTTTCGACAATTCTGAAGAGCTCGACAGGTAGGCGCTGCTCGATTGTGTGAACGGCGACATCAAGTCGACCTAGTTTATTGAGCGCTTCCAATATCATCTGGATGTAGTGGAAGGTATCTGCTTCTGGATTCCTCGAAGCGTCGTCGGTCATGGCCTGTGTTGTATCGAGCTTATCGAGGAATCCGTAGAGAGCTCGACCACGCATATCAATTGGAGTTGGGTTCTCATCGGAGGACTTTGTTTGATTTTGCGCGTAGACTTTCCATCGGTCCTCGCAGTAGGGAGACTTGAGGTACAGGTGGTTGTGGAGCTCCTCGACGAGGATGTCAGTTATCGAGTGCTCTTGGTTACTTAGGTACACTCTCAGGTCACTGATGGCCCCAATGTCTTCCATGTCCGATCTTCTGATCAACCTGAGCGCGTCTTGTAAGACGTCCACGGCCGGCAGGAATCGCTTCTCGGAGATGCGCGCCTCGAGCTTCTCGGGGACCTGCTGAAGCTGTTCTATGGTGTTCAGCACCTGCAGCATTTCATCGTAGTTCTGAGAAGCATTGGCGAAGCTTCTGAGCTCCGGCTTCTTGGTGGAGAGATTGGATTTGGCGGAGACAAGTGACTCTTTCAGTGCCCGGGCGCGTTGCTGAGAGGACTGCAAGCTGTTCTGGATTTTGTGAAATGTTCCTATCGAACTGTTGAAACCCTGGTGGTGCTCGTTGACGATGGCTTTCAAAGCAGTCTGCAGCTTGGTATGGGTATTGTGGAATTCATCAAGGCGGCTGGCGAGGCCCAGAGAGCTGGAGTCGAGTAACTTGAGGCCCACTTGAACGGGGATGCACTTTTCGTCCATCATGAAACTCCATTCTTGTTGTATGTACTGCAGAACCTCTTCATGACAGACAGTCAGCACCGCCCGATACTGCAGGGGAGGATTTCCCAGGCGCAGGCAACCGGCCTCCTTTCCTGACATGCTCCCGGCCCTTCACTGACCTTCAATCTGCCTGTTGCCCTCGCCGGAGCGATTGGGGTCCGCCCTGCTCCGGCTCCTGCTCGAATTCCAGTTTCCTCCACTGCGCCTGTTCGCTCTGGTCCGCTCGAGACTGGTCGGTCGGTTGGGCACGACTGCCGGGTCCGACTGGTCAAGATCGAAACCACCATAGCCGCCCGGTCGCCGCTCACGGCTGCCTGCATCTGAACCGTCGTCGCGTGCATAGAAGCCATTCGTGTAGCCGTTCGCGCCGCCAGACCGCGGGTTGGGGGGCGGTCGGGACATTATCGCTTCAGCGGGGGATCGCGAGCTTCAGCTGGTGGCTCTCGGAGCGTGCAGATCATGCTGCGGCCTCGTCCGCGCAGGTTAGCATCCGGGTGCTTCGGCGCGGTGACGGTGTCTGGTGTAGTAGGTATTGCGGTCGAACAGCTGTCTGTGACTTTGGACTGGGGAGCTTTGGGTGTCGGGAATGTATCCTTGGGCAGGTGGTAGCGTGGCTTGGCGGAGACCCCGGAGGAGCTACGGTTCCCTTTCTGTAAACCGTGGCCTCTGAATCCCACAAAACGACCGAGCCTCACCACCAGGCATTTACTCTATCCCCCTTCCCTGCCCCATCACCACCTCCTCAGAGCGGCAACCTATTCTTCGTCCTGCTCTGTTCGCTCCTTCGACCGCCTTTCACTTCTCTTCTCAGAGCCCGAGAACCGTCATCATGAGCGGCTGTAGGTACCCCGTCGCATCATGCGTCGAACACCATTGAGCATCATAGCTCCTTGTGCGAGCGCATTGTATGCTGACAGCTTCATCTTGTGCAGTACGGTTTCTCGACCTCATCAAGCCTTTCGTCCCTTTGCTCCCGGAGTACGTCTTCTTCGTCCGACCCCAAGGAGCTCTGTACTAACGATAATAAGGGTTTCGGCCCCGGAGACATCAAAGACGCCCTTCAACCAGCGTCTGATGTGGACAGGTGTTACGCTGTTGATCTTCCTGGTCATGTCGCAGATGCCTCTGTACGGCATTGTCTCGTCAGACACCTCCGATCCGCTATACTGGCTCCGTATGATGTTGGCTTCAAACCGCGGAACGCTGATGGAGCTGGGTATCACACCCATTATCTCGTCCGGCATGGTTTTCCAGCTCCTTGCTGGTACCCACCTCATTGATGTCAACCTCGACCTCAAGACCGATCGCGAGCTCTACCAGACCGCGCAGAAGCTCCTCGCCATCATCTTGAGTTTCGGACAGGCCTGCGTCTACGTTTTGACCGGTCTCTACGGCCAGCCCTCCGACCTTGGTGCTGGTGTCTGCGTTCTCCTTGTTGTACAGCTCGTCGTTGCCGGTCTTATCGTCATTCTGCTCGATGAGTTGCTGCAGAAGGGCTACGGTCTTGGCAGTGGAATCTCGTTGTTCATTGCGACCAACATTTGCGAGTCAATCATCTGGAAGGCATTCTCTCCCACGACGATCAACACTGGCAGGGGTCCCGAGTTCGAGGGCGCGGTCATTGCGCTGTTCCACCTGCTCATCACCTGGCCCAACAAGCAGCTGGCTCTGCGTGAGGCTTTCTACAGGCAGAACCTCCCAAACGTCATGAATCTCATGGCCACGGTCGTCGTTTTCGCCGCCGTCATCTACCTCCAAGGTTTTCGTGTCGAGATTCCCGTCAAGTCCTCCCGCCAGAGGGGCATGCGCGGATCTTACCCCGTCCGTCTGTTCTACACCTCGAACATGGTAGGTTTCGTTGTGCGGTGAAATTCAGGACTTCAATGACTAATTCAGTTGCACAGCCCATCATGCTCCAGTCCGCTCTGAGCTCCAACATCTTCCTCATCTCCCAGATGCTGTACTCTCGCTTCAGCGACAACCTCCTCGTCCGTCTTCTCGGAGTCTGGGAACCCCGCGAAGGCTCTGCCCAGCTCTACGCCGCATCCGGTATCGCTTACTACATGTCCCCTCCTCTGAACTTCTCCGAGGCTCTTCTCGACCCGATCCACACCGTCGTCTACATCAGCTACATGCTCATTGCCTGCGCTGTCTTCTCCAAGACTTGGATCGAGGTCTCCGGATCTTCCCCCCGCGATGTTGCCAAGCAGCTCAAGGAGCAGGGTCTCGTCATGGCTGGTCACCGTGAGCAGTCCATGTACAAGGAGCTGAAGCGCGTCATTCCCACTGCCGCCGCTTTCGGTGGTGCCTGCATTGGTGCGCTTTCCGTTGCCAGCGATCTTCTTGGTGCTCTCGGCTCTGGTACCGGTATTCTTTTGGCTGTCACGTAAGTTTGCACCCAACAGTTTCATGGCGCAGTCGCTCACAATTTTGCAGTATCATCTACAGCTACTTTGAAATCGCGGCCAAGGAGGGCGACATGGCCAACCTGAAGGGCATGGTCATGGGCTAAGCGTATCTGAGGCGCCGAGGTTCATGGGGGGAAATCAGACGTCCGAGAAATGTCTGTTGTATTCTAAACAGAGTTTTGTGTCATTGCGGGAGAGCTTGGAAAAGTTTGCCAAATGCATGATTAGCGCGGCGTGTAAATAGGGTGGACGGTGATTCCATCTAAAATCGCAATGTCTTTTTCGAGTCTCGAGGAGTGTGAAATGTGCCATGGGTGATTTGCAGTCCTTCGTGCCGTTCATTTGGGGTGAGGTCATCTCCGGGTAGCAATGGTGAGTGAGTTGAGGACTCGGAGCGGAACGACTTCGCCGCGGAGCGGAACGCCAAGGCCAGCTCCCGCTCATTGTTCACCTCGCGCGCGTCAACCCAAGTTATCCACCGTCACTACTTCACCAATCGAGTCCTGCACCTCCTAAACATAACGCGCCAAGTCCTCCGACTGTCACGCGGCTGTCACTCCGCCTCGCTCATGGCTATTTGATCGCGCTCACGATCCCCAACATTCCAGCTTTCCCGCAGCTCCTTGAAGCTCTCCTCCGACAACATCTGGCCAGCTCTCATCCACCACCATGGCCCACCGCAATGGCCTTACCAATGGCCACGACATGAACGGCGATGGTGATGCGACCATCAAGGAGATGCGCTTCTCCCACATACCACCCCAGATCGACGTAACGGTAAACGAGGGCGAAGCGATAGAGCAGGTCGAGGTCGACCTAGAAACGCTCGAGAACGACCCGACGGAGCTATGTATCCTTTTGGAAAACGAAAATGTGGCGAAATCGACATGGTCAATGATCGCGCTGGCGTATGCCAAGCAAAAGAGGGTGGACACCGCGATTGACATGCTGAAGAAGGCGCTGGATGCGTTTGGTAGAGGCACTGCGGATGAGAGGCTCAGTATTCTGAGCTGTCTGTTCTGGATGCATCTCTTGAAGTGCCGTCAAGCGCCTCGTGTAAAGCCAGGTCAGTTCATCTAGGCGCAGCTAGTCGAGCACGGCGACAGTTTACTGACGACAAGACAGACTCTGAGCCAGATGTCAGGACGAAAGAGTCTTACCTCGAGGCGGCGACCATCAATCTTAACGACGCATCCAAGATCAGCCCGGCGTACGGGCCGCTATTCCTCGCGCGAGGCGTCCTGTTGCTGCTTCGCGCATCCCTCGCACCACCTGCCAAGTCCGGTACCGGAGCACAAGAGAATCAGGTCCGTCTGGAGTTCCTGCGGCAAGCAGCGAAATGCTTTGAGGATTCTTTGCGCCACTATGGGGGTCGCAATGTCATGGCGTGGCTGGGAAAGGCGCGAGTGAGCTACTCCATGGGCAAGTACAGCGATGCGTTGCAGAGCTATCAAAAGGTACTCGGACAGCGGCCGGACCTGATTGAGCCGGATCCGCGCATTGGCATTGGCTGCTGTTTCTGGCAACTTGGTCACCGGGAAGACGCAAAGGATGCATGGCAAAGGTCTCTGGAACTGGTATGTATGAAGGAATTTGACTGAGTCGACATCAGCTAAATTGTCACAGAACCCCAGCTCGAAGATCGCGAACATACTGCTCGGCCTATACTTCGTCAACCAATCGTCCCAATACGCGACCACAGACCCTCATTTCGCGCCCATCTACAAGAAAGCGATCCAGGTATACACGCAAAAGGCGTTCAAGCTGGACCCGCGTTATCCTCTTACATGCGCCACCTTTGGGAATCACTTTCTGGCTAGCAAGGCGATGGGCAATGTGGAAACCCTTGCGAGGAGAGCCATTGAGCTGACGGACGTAAACGGCATTGCGAGTGACGGCTGGTACATACTTGGGCGGAAAGAGCACTACGAGAACAACATCCAAAAGGCCCATGAATGCTACCTGAAGGCCGACCAAGCAAGAGGCGGAGAGGAACGCGGCTACCTGCCGGCGAAGTTCGGCGCCGCGCAGATCAGGGCTTTGATGCAGGACTTTGACGGCGCGAAATTCCGCCTCGAAAAGATAATCCAGTCATCCAAGAGCCCTGAAGCCATGGTCCTGCTGGGTACCCTGTATGCCGAGGACGTGTTCGCTGCTCAGTCATCGAGCTCCAAAGAGGACAAATCCGCCGAGATCAAGAAGGCCACCGCGCTTTTGGAGACTGTGCGGACATCATGGAAGGACCCGAAGCGAAAGGCCTCGCCAGACTCCAATGTCCTGCTTAACCTCGCACGGCTCTACGAGGTGGATCATCCGGAGAAGAGCCTGCAATGCTTGCAAGAAGTTGAGCAGATGGAGCTGGATGCCATTCCGGAAGAAGAGAGGCCAGACCCGGACGACTACAACCCCGAAGTCCCGCGACCTGACAAGATCAAGGACAAGGAGTATGAAGCAATGGTCAAGGCTGCGAAGTACCAAGAGATGCTTCCTCGGCTGCGCGAGCATTTGCCTCCGGAGTTGCTCAACAACATGGGATGCTACTATTACCAGGGGGAGAAGTACCACCAAGCCAGCGAACTCTTCCAGGCAGCGTTGAACGCCTGCATAAAGAGCGCCAACAAAGACGACTCCTTAGACACGGACGCTCTCGTGACTACGATCAGTTACAGCTTAGGTCGCACTTACGAAGCCCAAGGCATGCTGGATGAGGCGAAGAACATCTACGAAGGTATTCTTGTGCGTCACAACGAGTACGTCGACGCAAAGATCCGTCTCGCTTACATCGCTCTTCGCCAAAACCCAACGGAAGAGGGTCCCAAGGCGATGACGGAGCTCTATAAGGAGGAGTCCAGTAACCTTGAAGTGCGGACGCTGAACGCTTGGTTCACGAGAAAGGCGAAGAAGCGGACGATGAACTTCAACGAGGACCACGAGCAGCGCCAGTACACGCAGACGCTGAAGCAGTTTGACAAGCACGACCGCTACTCCCTGACGGGCATGGGCAACATCTACCTCCAGATCGCGCGCGAGATGCGTAGAGATACGGACGCGGACAAGCAGAAGCGGTCAAAGACGTACGAACGGGCGGTCGAGTTCTTCGACAAGGCGTTGCAGCTGGACCCGAAGAACGCGTATGCGGCACAAGGTATCGCGATCGCGATCGTCGAGGACAAGAAGGACCACGCGACCGCGTTGCAGATCTTTTCAAAGGTCAGGGAGACGATGAAGGATGCGAGTGTATTCATCAATCTGGGGCACATTTTCTGCGAGCTCAAGCAGTACTCGAGGGCTATTGAGAACTACGAGGCTGCTCTCACGAAAGACAACCGCGCCCGGGATCCTCAGATTCTTGCTTGCCTGGGCCGTGTATGGCTGCTCAAGGGTAAGCAAGAGAAGGACCTTCAAGCGATGAAGTCTTCGCTTGACTACTCCTTGCGCGTAAGTTACCCCCAGTCCACTTCCGAATCATGCACATCTAACACTCCCCAGGCTCTCGACGTCGCCCCCGACCAGATTCACTTCAAGTTCAACGTAGCCTTTGTGCAGATCCAGATCGCCCAACTCATCTACACCCTCCCTGACAACGCGCGCACGCTAAAAGACGTTCAAGCCGCGGCTTCGGGCCTCGACGAAGCAATCGAGTCCTTCACAGCCATCGCCAAGTCGCCCAACCCGCCCTTCCCCCGCCACGACATCGAACAGCGTGCCAACATGGGTCGCAACACCATGCGCCGCCAACTCGACCGCGCCCTCCAATCCCAACGCGAACACGAAGCTAAGTTCGCGACCAAGCTGCAGGAATCCCTCGCTAAGAAGGAAGAAGCGGCGAGGAGGCGGGAAGAGGAGGCGCGGAAGAAGGAAGAGGAGAGGGAGGAGGCGAGACGAAAGGCGTTGGAGGAGCGTCAACGACTCGCGGAAGAAAACAGGAAGATTGCGGAGGAGTTGGCGGAGGATGAGAGGAGGCGAGAGGAGGCGGAGATGACGACGGATAGCGAGACGGGCGAGAAACGTAAGAGGGAGAAGAGGAAGCGCGGCGCTGCAGGTGGCAGACGGAGGAAGAACAAGGGCAGCGGGGACAGTGACACAGACTCGGATGCCGGATCGGCGAGACGGTCAAGGGCCAGGAGCAGCGCGCCCGCGACATCGAACGCAGAGGACGGCGAGTCCGGCGAAGAGGGCAGGGAGAAGCCTAGAAGGAAGAAGAGGAAGTTGCAGAGCAAGGCGGGCAAGGCTTCGAGCAGCAAGTACAAGTCTGCGGAGTTTGTGGAGGATGACGACGAGGATGAGACGGAGCCGCCGGAGTTGAGGGAGAATGAGCGGTTGGCGGAGATGTTTGGAGACGGGGAGAGGGAGGCGGAGGAGGATGAGGCTGCCACTAATGGTGGTGCCGCAAGTGGTGGCAGGGCGAAGAAGAGCGCGGCGAGGGTGGTGGATAGTGATGATGAGGATGAGGGCGGTTCGGGTGCTGCTGATGGCGAGGTGGCGAACGGGGTGGATACCGAGATGCCGGATGCCCCTCTTGGCGCAGATGAAGAAGAAGATGAGTAGATTATCTCAGTCAGAGTAGGATTTATTGGCTCGTGATAGAGCAGATTGTAGCCCTGACAGAGGCAGGCATTCAGATGTTGTACAGGTGTTTTTGGTTTCAAAATTGGGTGTTTTCTACGCGGGCATCTTGAAGTCAGATCAACCGAGACGCCGGGTTGAGAGGATTTTTGTGCTGGGAAGATCACAGATACGGGGATTTGTAGTCGTGGCGGCAGTCAGTAATACAGGCAACATTACTGTCATGTCCTTATTGTGCCTCTGTTGTGTTTCGAGAGGAGGACGGGCCCTCTTCCAAGGTGCTGAAGCAGGGAAGGTTTGATGAGGCTACGATCATGTAGCTGTTCTCTTTGGGTATTCACATGCTGTGGGGAGAGATGGGGATCTCAAATCTGATTTAATTGATTGTACGAAAGTACTTTCTGGTTGTGAGCCCAAGGGATTGTTTGAAGGATAAGAACACAAACGAGGGAAAAAGGAGATAGTTGAAGAAGAACAGAAAAGTTGATGATGAATTCGTTGCACTACAAAAACCAGACCGATAGGGATATCTACCGTACACTTCCATTGCCTTGAAAACAAACGCCGGACTTCATGCCCTTGCGTAACTCCTGCAATTCAAACCATCTTTCCGTCCTTGACATCCAAGTCACTTCACACCTTTACTTCTCCTGCCCGTGTGCCAACGGAGCCGAAGCACTCCCCATATGCTGCGCCCCGTATGCCGTGATCAGAGCGTCGTTTTTCGCTTTCTGGGCGTTCCAGCGCGATCGCGCGTCTTCGATTTCGGCGAGGGAGGAGCGCATGTTTATTGTTGTTATTGCTGTTGCGAGGACTGAGGCGGGATGTCAGTCGAGGGAAAGGGAGGGGTTAGGTGGAGGGGAGATGAGGTGAAGGCAGAATGAGGAGGGGATGGGAGAGTCGGAGATGGGGAAAGGTGGGGATGGGAAGAAGACGTACTGCAGAAGCCGAAGAATACTTGGCCGGCTTTGGGGGCGTGGCGAGTTGCGAGGCCAGCAGACATCTTGTTCCTGCTTTTGGCGGTTTGTTTGGGTGTTGTTGATTCTATGTTGTTTGTTTTGTACTTGGAGGTCTTGATGGTGGGGCTGGGTGTAGCCGCAGGCTCCGTTTGCTGCAATGGTAGGATGATCGATGCTTTAACAGCAGAGCTTACGATCAGGAGACTGACGTTGTAGTGAATCTTGAAGTTTGACTCAAAATGACTGTTTGCAGCGCTGTAGAGGAATGTTTCTAATGGAAGCGGATATGTACGTCTTTGTGTGATGGTTTAGTTAATGTCTGTATGCGATGTACCTGCATCGGTGCTACACTACCAGCCTTATATACATTGCGCTCTGGGGAAACCCGGCATCGTGGCCGTTGTAATTCTGTCAGAGTCCGGGGCTGTCTGACTGGGTTCGGCAGCGTCCGAGCGGCGGTGGAGTGACCAACAACACAAAGCCAGCAGACGAGATGTGCATGACCTGACACTCTGCACAGCGCTGACGAGCTTCGCCGAGCGCCGCTGAAGAGGATGAGAATAGGACGGAGGACTGTATGGTTCTGGATGCTGCAATATTCGTACCACGGAACTGGTGCAACAGCTAACTTATCCATGACCATGATTTCGACTTTGACCACCGCTGTTCGATTCTGGAATTTGATTTTGAGCACGAATTTGACCAATACCTCGCCATAATTCGTCGGTCCCATCTAACTATTTGACGTACCCAGCTTTCTTCTCCACGGGGTTCGCCCATCTCATCGCCTACCTTACTCGCTGACCCAGCAACCGACATGCAATCATCCAGTCACTCATCATCCACCCATCCTCCGTCCATCAGTGGTGGTGGTGTGAGTTTCGGAAGACTTCTCCCAGTTAAGTCCCTCATTGCGGCGCAGCCTGGGCGCTGAATCGGGATTGCCGACTCGGAGCTGCGCATGGGTATGAGTAATGGGGGGCCCAAGGCGTAAGGCTGGCGATCTGTGGTGAGAAGATCATGCCATGCCGATGTGCGGATTGGGGATTCGGCATTTCATGGATTCAATCAGAGGTGCTAGAAGCTTTCTGGATGTAATCATGTAGCGTGAGTTGGTCGATGTTGTGGACTTTAGAAGAAAAACAGCTTCGACGTTGACCAAAGGCCCTGGAACAACGAAGTGAGATCTGCTGATGAGATAAGATGATCATATCTTATCTGCCATCACCTACATCATCGCCACTGATTGTCAGCCTTCAAGGCTCAAACATCTCTCGACTTCTCTCAAGACATATATCTAGCTGATTCTTACGTCGCGCTGTACTTGTTCATATTCCCTCTCTCTGCGTTTTCTCAAGTCATGTCCGAGCGACCATCAACGCCACCACCCCAAACCTCACATCCGGGGACGATCCCCAAAGGACCTCTGACTCCAGAGCAAGTCCGGAAACTTGTATGGTCTTCCCCAAGATCCCACTCATAACAGCCAACTCACTCGTTCCCCAGGAAATTGCACGCTTAAAAGCCAAAGCCCAGCGCGAGCAAAGTGACGCCGCCGCTGTATCCGCCCGCGCCTCAAACCCACCCACCACAACGACCACCCAAAAGCGACCACACCCCACCTCCATGCGCAATGCCGCGACAACGAGTAACACCAATAGTCAAAATGGCTCTTCCCGCGCGCCCTCCATGGCCCCACCCGCCGCAGACGACCTCATCCGCCCAGCCAAAAAGTTCCAATCCTCGGCCTACATCGAATACGACTTCTCCAAGATGACCGACACCAAGGGCGGCTTCCTGTCCGCGACAGACGACCCGCATAACAAAGCCCTGCACGCCGCGCGCCAGGAAGACAAACCCGCACATATGACGCTCGCGGAATGGGAGCGGCACACTCTGCTACAAAAACTGCGCGCGCAAAAGGCGGGGCCGTTCGAGCCTGGCATCAATGGTCTACGACTACGCGACCGCGATGGCAAGGAAGCAGGGAAAAATTGTCGGGAATGCGGGTCCCCGGAGATAGATTGGCAGTGGGACGAGATTCTCAAGCTATCCGTCTGCAACGCCTGCAAAGATGCACACCCGGATAAATACAGCTTGCTCACCAAAACGGAGGCGCGGTCCGACTATATGCTCACGGAGCCGGAGCTCGCGGACCCGGACCTCCTGCCTCATCTCGAGAAGCCGAATCCGCATCGCAGCACGTATCACAACATGCAGCTCTTCGTCCGTTGTCAGCTGGAGGAGTACGCTTTTTCGGCGGCGAAATGGGGCAGTGCGGAGGCGATGGATGAGGCGTTTGAGAAGAGGGAGGAGGAGAGGAAGATCAGGAAGGAGCGCAAGTTCAAGGAGAAGCTGGTGGATTTGAAGAAGAGGACGAGGGTGGAGGCGTATCGGCGGCAGAGGGGTATTGGTGGTGCTGCTGGGGAGGAAGCGAAGTTTGGTGATAAGGTCAGTAGTCGGTTTGGCGAGAAGCATGAACATGAGTGGGGGAGGGGCGTGGAGGACCAGGAGACGGGGTTGGTGAAGAAGACGTGTGTAGAGTGCGGGATGGAGGTAGAGGAGCTGGAGTTTTGAGCGGCTGGTAAAGGTGAGTGCGTCACACATATGGTCTGCCTGTATGTTGGACTGTCTCTTTTTTTTCTCCTTTTTCTGCGATACCCCAAGCGTCTTTTTTCTCACAAGCCACTTTCTCCCGCTGATTATATGTGGCACTTCTATTCTTACCTTTGCATGTTTAATCAATCAAAACTATGCCAATAATATGCAGTCATTTGATAGACTGTATGCCAGGAAGAGAAAGTGAAGCAGATACCAAAGACAGCTATAGAGTTCGTGCGAGAATACCCGTGAATGGCTCCTTGGGTTTCTGCGATGAACTCGAAGTTGAAGCGGTGTTCAGGCATATTAGAAGTATATCAGACGGTGACCAAGATGCGTTTACGGAAATCATGACGAGACCGTTGATGCATCAAGAGATCGCGCAGATCCGCTCGGAGACAACCCCGGAGATAAGCGAGGGTGAGATTTTCGGCTTCTTTAGCAGCTCCACCCCTGTGCCTACCCGGGGGCTCCAGCTCCTGGCTCGAGTCCCCCGCCTCCACCTCCACCACCCGCCACCATTCACATCTCACTTCAATCAGACATGCCAGCTCTGCCCGCGCGCGGCATGCCACTGAGACGCCATGCCTCCAGCTTCGATCGCTACGGGCGCGTCCCATGATGCCAAAATAGCCCGCAAGCGCCCTAAGATTCGCCGTACCACCTTTGCCTGCGCGCGCTGCCATCGTCGAAAGATCAAATGCGATGGTCTGAAGCCGGCCTGTTCGAGCTGTGTCGCCGCCAAACAGCCTTGCAACGGCATCCTTGACGGCGAGTCCAAGACGATCGTGCCCCGCAGCATCGCCCAGTACTTGCAGGACAAGATTGCGGAAAAGGAATCATACCTACAAAAGCTAGGGATCGATACAGAGGGTGATGTCGTGATACAGCCGGCGACAGAGGGACAGGCTGAGCTGAACCTGAACCCTGCCAATGATTGTGATCATGTCCAGCGGTGGGACCTGGCGGCTGAAGCCTCGCGCATTTTCAGTGCTGGGCTCAGCAAATCATTGCTGGTTGCCGACGCCAAGTTCCCCATGGAGACGTTTCTGTTTTCTTCCTCGCATCTGCCTTCGGCCACGGTTGCTCAGGCGGAGCCGGACCTGATCAAAGAGGAGTTCCTTTATGCTGAAACAGGCCCCAACATCTTGCACCAGATCCCCGCAGCCGTTTCGGAGCGGCTGGCTAGAAATTACATTGAGAAAGTCCTTCCTCTGTACCCTCTTCTCGACGGCCGTGAACTTTGGACGCGATATGAAGACGTACAGCGGAAGCGGTTGTTCTGGGAGGCACCGCCTGCCAAGTATGACGTGTTTGTGGTTTCGATCATGTTGGCCATCAGCATCATGACATCCAAGTTCAGCGACTCGTCGAAGATTGCGTCCAGCAGTGAGCGCATCTTCCAATATGCGTTGCAGCACTCTGAGACCCTGTCGGAAACATCCGTCCTCAGTTTGCAGGCCATGTTGCTCTTGATACAGTATTCCTACCTCATGCCGCGGGCTGCCAGTCTCTGGGATTGCGAAGGTCTCGCTATGAGGACGGCGCTCGAGCTTGGCTTCCATAGAGATCCACAGGAGATGCCTGGCAATCCGCTCTCAGCAGAGCAAGCGGACCTACGGAGATCGATGTTCTGGGTGCTTTACATATTCGATCGTTCCATCTGCGCCACTAGCCATCGTCGGCTGGGCGTTGCGGACACATCCATCACCACGAGATACCCTTCCGGAATGGAGAACACGTACTTCCTGAACAATGTCTCGTTCAGACGCATCCAGTCCGAGCTCTGGACAGTAAACTACCTCGTTCAGGACACGCCACTGCAAGCCCATCAAGGAAGCTACGCCTCATGGGTTGAAGACATCGAGTGCCGAGTAATGGAATGGCGCGAACGGGTCGCGTCGAAAAAGACAACGGGCCCCGAATGGTTCGACATCGCCGTCTACCACGGATTCGTCTTCCTCCACCGACCCTGTCCCCGCAACCCGTTCCCAGAAAAAGAGTCTCTCATCAAATGCTTCGACGCCGCCACCCAGGTCGCAGCCGGGTACTGGGAGAACGCGCACACGCATTTCCTCAAGTACTCGTGGCACGCAGTGCATCACGGCTTCGAGGCCGCCATCGCCATGTTGTACGCAATCAGGCACTGCAAAGAGACGCTCAGGGAACGGTACGGCATCCGCAAGATCCTCGAGACGGTGCACCTGTTCAGTTCGCTGTTTGTGTTGATGAGCGAGCGATGGTCGCGCGCGCATGCTAGTTTGGAAACGTACGAACGGTGCAAGAGGACTGTGATGAAAGAGTTGATGAGGTTGGATAGTGCGCCTCCGATGGACAACGACGAGCTTGATAGGCTGATCCTGCCACCGCAAGCGCAGCGCATACGACAGGAAGCTGGAGGGATCATGTCGTTGCAAGAAGAGCTACAGTGGCAAGCAGCAACATCCCGAGAGCCTCAGTTCGGAACAATGTCCATGGCAATAGACCCGGATTTGACATCAGGCATGGAAACACGGCGCACACTGCCCCTGCTATCTGCCTCATCATCATCTGCTGCTGGGCCTGGCACTGAAGATACAGCACCGGCTAGTAACGCTCCTCCACAAAAGTCGCTGATGGAGAACGCCCAGCCGTATGATGCAGCTCCTGGAGGCTTGATCCAGTACTACGAGGGTTATGATATGTGGAGCTCTGGGCCCAATCCCAAAAAC
Organism: Saccharata proteae CBS 121410; assembly: GCA_010015785.1. Lineage (NCBI taxonomy): Eukaryota > Fungi > Ascomycota > Dothideomycetes > Botryosphaeriales > Saccharataceae > Saccharata > Saccharata proteae. Next base: position 25,293 of record ML978719.1, read on the forward strand.
ACGCATGCGTGGGATGATATGGTTATTTCGACGGATGCGGGTGGGCTTGATGGCATGATGTTGTGGTCTATGTGACCCACAATATCGACATATCTGTTCAGTTGGAAGTTTATCTGGAGTGAAAGCACGTGACACACCAAAATACCCAAATAGGCAAATCTTTGATTCCTCGATAGCTCTGTCGATTTCTGGTTTGAACATCTCATGCCCGGGAAAACTGAACGCTGCAGTGCTAAGACATAAGCACTAGCATGTAAGCGCTCACTCAGAATCGTGCATGTGATAGGGCGTCATGTTATGAGGCTTTCCTCTCTTACAGACTACTTTCTAGCGTCTCTCGCTTTGGCCACCAGCCGTGTCCACCAGCCGTGGGACGCGGCAGATGGATTTCGTGCTTGCTCTTCAGGATTGCGGAGAACGGCGACCTCGGGAGCATGGAGTAATTTGAAGTGTAAGACGTGAGTAATTCTGGGCGGAGGGAGTTTGAGGGATGTGGTTCACATACATATATCCTGTTGGTCCACTCCCAACTCGGCGAGACCTACAGACTTCTTCTGCTCGATGGTACTGTCTCGCTATTGCCACTCGCCCCCTCTTCCAACAATACACATCTCGTCACCCAGCACTCGAGTTTCGAGCTTCCCCGCAGCTACAAAGTACGGCACGCGGTTCTCGTAATGAAGGACGCCAACGCCGTGATTTGTTCATCAGAGCTCCCATGCGAACTTCGGTGCTTCTCTCGCCACTCTCACAGGCTCACGGCCGCACAGAATCTCAGCCCATCGCAGAAGGAGATCCTCGTCTACCAATGACCCGAACGATGGCTGATGGGGCTGAAGAACGGCGTCGGAAAAGCCCGCGTCGAAAGCCCGTTTGGGACAATGCGATTTTCTGCTAACCGCATGCTGGAATCATTCGCCTTCCGTTGCAGCCTTCACATCGTCAGTGATGTTGGTGGCAGAAACACCACAGGGGGACCCCCTCTAACGTTAACGTTATCTTTGTAAGGCCGATCAACAACGGCGGGGGACCCCAAGAACGTCTCGTCTCAACAACACCAAAACACCACATCGGGCGACATCACGACAGACATCGAAAGTACCGACAGCCCGCTCGCCAGATGACGCCGCGCATCGTTTGCTGTTCCCACGCGGACAGTAGCAGACGCAGTAGCAAACAACGCCACTGAACGTCAACCTCCCCACCATGGAGTTCACCACGGCGGCGGTGGATCAGGCCTTGAACAGTCTTGCGTCTTGCATCCGCTGTCGAGAAAGACGTGTCGGCTGCGATCGCATGCTGCCCAGCTGCCAGGCCTGCTCTCAAATCGGCGCCGAGTGCGAGCTGTACGATCATGTCCTCGAGGCAAAATTCCCGCGCAGGTCCGTCTCTGCTTTTGTACCGCACCTGCATGTGTGCATATTCCCCTGCCCGTCCGCTCGTGTTTTCATTGTCTCTCTTCTGATGTCGAGCGCGTGATAGCTACCTTCTGGCCCTGCGGCAGCGCCTGAGCCATCTGGACGCCCTCGCGGCGACTGTAGATCCGCCACCGCGTCGCCACTCGTCCATCTCCAGCATCTTACATGTAAGACGTGGAAGTGGCTACCAATCATCCTCGAAGACTGTTTCGGAGAGGTCATCTTCGCTCTCGGCAGCCGATTCCTTCTCCCAGAACGCGTCGACCAACCCAGCTTCGACCACTCCCAACGACTTCTCAAGCAACGAGACCTTGAGCGAATGGGGTCCCTCGAGCGCCTTTGCTCACCTAAGAGTCGTGTCGAGATTGCTCAATGTTGAATTGACCCGTCCACTTCATCATGGCGTCAACCTTAGCAATCCGATGCTATCTCCGCCGTCTCTGGTCGTGGAATCCGCTGGTTTCTATGTGTCGCAGGCGACCCTGCCTCCGTTCGAAACGAGCAAATTCCTACTCGAATTCTACTACCACTCCGTCGACACTTTGGTCCCTATCATTGGCCGGAAGCTCGGTGATCTGGATCTTGAGTTGCTTTACAAGGACCACTGCACACGCAAAAACCTGCGCGCGTGCACGCGTGTGCAGCTCGCCCTCTCGATAGCATCCAGGACTCTTGTACGCAGCCCCGCCACAGAAGGCAGTCCTTCGCAGTCTCTGGCCTACCTCCAACTCTCTGATCGAATGTTCGAGGCCGCTGTCTCCAGTCTCAAGGCAGCATTCAGCGACTCGCCCGATCTCTTGGACGTCGTCTCCCCGTCTGGTTTCGAGAACGAAGAAGCGCACAGCATGGCCAAGCTCCAGATTGTCCTGCTCCTCGTCTTTTATATCCTCTCCGCCCCACAAAAGGGCAACGTCTGGCAGCTCCTCGGCTTCGCAGAGAGGCTGTGGAGGACAATCCAGAATGCCCGGCAACAGCTGCGCAGAAGTAATAGCCCCGAAGGTCTTTTAGTCCGCGAGAAAACCCTCCGCCCGAAATCGAACCTCCTCTACAGCTCTTTCGTCAGCCTAGAACGCATCATGGGCCCGGCACTCGGCAGGCCGATCGACTTCCTCGAATATTCCGAGGCTGACGAACCCATCCACATGTCCAATGACAACTCTGTCCCCGCCCTACACGCCGCAATTCAAGAGATCAAAACGCGTATCCACTCCGCTCACCTATCCTACCACGGCAGCACCAGCAACACGGGCGCGAACGCCCACCCTCGCAAGACCCTCAGTACCCAACAACGTGCCGCGCAAGACTGGGGCGCCAATCCCTTCTCCCTCGCTTGTACCGCGCCTGTCGGCTCCTGGGAGTGGTACGACGACATCAAGCACCAAACGAACGCGTGGTTTGCCCGCTGGGCCGACGCCATCGATACGCCTGCTCCCAGCTCCAGCCCGGGCGGATCCTTTCAACAGCCGTCATCCACCTTTTATAATGCTGGTACCAACCATGACGATACCGGAGCCATTGACTCCACCGTCCGCGGTCGCAGAGACTGGCTGCTCGCCTGTGGACGAAAGTGGAGGGACGAGGCGCTGCATCTTGCTTTCGGTCTTCTGGTCAAACACACTACTACCTCCCACCCCGCTCCGTCCCTGCCACAGCCCCTTCCCCGGGGATTGGTACGCGAAGGCCGAGCACTCGTATCACGACTCGTGCGATCATATGCACATCTCTTGCGCCAGCCCTTCAGTATCCAGCACCAGGGCCGCGCCATTCCGCTCGTTTTCCCGCGGCTGTGGAGTTTGGATCTGGAGATTTTCAGGACGGCAGTTACGGCGGCATATCTGGGACGGCATGGGGAGCCGGACTGTGTTGTTGGTGGCGAGGAGGTCGGTGGCGGTGTTTTGTATGGCATGAGCGGTAATGAGTGGAGGCGGAAAGAAAAGAGTAAGGAGAGAGACACCTGGGATCCTGAGATTAAGCAAGAGCACCACGGACGCGACAAGAAGGAACAAGAAGGGAAGGAAAAGGAAGACTGGACGAGGACTCAGGCTCGCTTCAAGAAGACCAAGAACGTGAATATGGCGTGGGAGATTGCGACGTGCGTGAAGCTGCTGGCGACGACGACGAGCGAGGTTGATACTGAGGCGTTGACGGAGGCGGTGCTGGCGCTTGTGGGGGAGGGTGGCGGTGGCGGGTAAAGTTGAAGAAATGGTATGGACATACCGAGAGGAGCAAGATGGGCGAAGAGAAGAAAGAGAAGATAGTAGAATAGGTGACCATGGACGAACACTGGACTTCGCGCGCGGTGATGAAGTCGCAGTTGCCGCGACGCGCTAAGCCGAAAAGGAACGCAGCGTAGCCAAACCACACTTTACAGTATCGAGCCGGCCAACTCAGTTCCTCTGGCCTCCGATCTGTCAAACCGAGTATTCGTCCGGGTTAATGTCGCCCTTTCTCGCCATCCTCGCTATCCTCGCTTCTTCTCGTCCTGATCTCCAATAACCTCACTCACCCAGCTGCCTTTCTCAGCCGCAGAGGTTAGGAGAGGGCAATCAACAGCGGACGCATCCCGTTGGATCAAGATATCTGATACATCCACCTACCTCGCCATTCATCCTGGTGTGCAGACGGACTGTTGTGGCCACTGTGTTATGATGTAGAGCGCCAAATGCGTGCGAGAGAGGCTGTCCTACTCGTCTGCGTGGCGGAGCCGGGGAAAGAGGTGGCTGCGGTGGCAAGTTGAAGTATCCAAGTGGGGATGGAAGTGGTAGTGGAAAGCTAAGGGAAGATAGTAGGAACGAATGAGGGCGGATCTGTATATATGGGGCTGGCGGCTGTCGTGTAATGATTCGGTAAGATCGTGCTCGCTGGATCCGCGGGAAAGACGAGAGAGTCGGAGTAGTTATACTGGTATCAGATGTACTGTTGCGCTTTGGGAATGGCACGGGATAGAGGGAATGAGGACGGTGTTGTACAGAAGAATTTTGCTCCACTCCTTTCATCAATAATCGTCTTGAGGTCATAAGCCGAACATATCCATTATACGAATATCGAGATTTGGTAGCAATATTACATGTCACAAGTCACATTAGCAGTCATTGAATGTTGGAGAAGTATCTATGATTCTATTTGAAAAAGCAGAAGTGGTATTAATCGCAGGTATTGTAATAACAGTAGTGGTTTTGGTATTTTCATGCCAGTGCCATCGACCTTGCCGAAGGGTATCAGAACACCGGGAAAGAAAAGGAGCCGCAAACCCGAAGAGCCGCCAGAGTGAGGTCAATTCCTGCAAGCGCTAGAATACCGTGCCCAGGGGTATCTGACGAAGCGGAAAGAAAGAAGAGAAGACTGATATAGAACAAAGAGTAGTTCGTAGTCGTAATGTCCATACCACAAGTACCGAACACTGTGCCCAATAGTGACGTGTACTGCGGAAGTGGGAAAGCCCAGAGAAGATGGAAGCCCAAGCGATGCCCGTAATTGTGGAATCCTCGTGATGCCAGTGTCGGATGCGTTGCCCAGACGTATCAGAACACAGACAAAACATGGCCGTAGGGAGTCGAAAAGCTGGAAGACTTGATCTGTGGAGAGAGAGTTGGTGTATCGTTCGTATGAAAGGAAGCGATACGGTATGAGATGATCGTGAAGTCGTATGTGGAGTCCTCGTGATGCCAGTGTCGGATGCGTTGCCCAGACGTATCAGAACACAGACAAAACATGGCCGTAGGGAGTCTAAAAGTTGAAAGACTTGATCTGTGGAGAGAAGGTTCGTGAATCGTTCGTATGGACGGAAGCGATACGGTGTGAGATGATCGTAAAGTCGTTGCAAAGCCAGTGCCGGATACCGTGCCCAGTGGTACCAGTACTCAAAGCAAAACAAGACCGAGAGACCAATAGCTTGACATCCGAGTCCGTGGAGAGAAATAGGGGTATCATCCGTGGAAAAGGAACACCGGAACCATGATGCATGTTCGTAGAGTCGTGAAGCCAGTGAGAGACACCGTGGCCAATGGTGTCAGACGCAGCCGAATCAGAAAGCCCGGAATCGATGCAGTGGATGATGTTTTTGAAGAATGGATCGAAGAATGTGAAGGTCGTTTTCGCAGACGCCTGAAACCTTGCCGAAGGGCTCCATACGATGCAGCATCAAACCCAGACCAGATGTAGCTCAAGGTGTTTTCCGTGATTGCGAAGCCAATTCCAGAGACGCGTGAAACCTTGCCGAAGGGTCTCGTGCGAAGCTGAAGCAGACAGAAGAGGGTACCCGGAGCTCCAAGTTGTTGATGATCGTGTACTTCGCGGACGCCTGAATTTTTGACCAAGAGTGCCGAAAGTAGCGAACAGAAAGCGAGAAGTCGTGACCGGATGCAGCCGACGCGAGACACTTTGCCTGAGACGAGGCAAAGCATGACGCAACCGTGGAGAGGAAATCGTGGTATCGTGGGAAGAAAGTCCAGGAAAACAAAAGATCCAAACCATGTCCGTAGTCGTGAGTCCGATCAGATATACGCCCGATACCTTGCCCAAGGGTATCGTTTGTAATCAATCCAGATACGCCCGACACCTTGCCCAAGGGTGTCGTTTGTAATCAAGCCCGATACGCCCGACACCTTGCCCAAGGGTGTCGTTTGTAACCAAAAACCCATGCAGTGCCAGCGATGAACCTTGCCCAAGGGTATCATCGTGACAAAACAGGAACCAAAACCGATATCCCAAAACCAGATCCTTTTTCATGCGAGCACCAGACACCAAATCCCGGGTATCTTGCGCGCGATGAAAACCCATGACCAGACCGAACACCAGAACACCGGAGATGACAAAGAACAGACAGGGTGACACAACAAGCAAGACATGTAAACAAGACAAGTAAGCAAGACAAGTAAACAAGACATGTAAGCAAGACAAGTAAACAAGACAAGTAAACAAGACAAGTAAACAAGACAATTAAACAAGACAAGAGAAGATAAGAGGATACAAGATGGGGGAATGAGGGGAGAGAAGGGAAGGGGAGAGAAGGGACCTCAGATACCAACACCCCAGATACCAACGATACACGCAACCCCTAACCGGCCTTGTCACTGACATTCCCATGAGCACACACGCCGCCACGCCAACTTTCTCAACGATCTAGGGAGTGATACGCTTGATACTGACTGACGCGCGCAGAGGACGAACGGAAGTCCGGAGATGCTAGCCAAACTGCTAGCGATCCCAACAACGTGGACAACCGCAAGTACGTGTGTACTGGCGAAAAGGAAATGTCAGTACGGACACCTCCTTGAGCAACACAAGGGTCATAACTCCTCCGCGGCGCCAACGTTCTCAAGGATCCAGGGAGGGTATTGCAAACTGCAATACCAACTCCAACCAAACGGAGAGCCTTGATACTTGCTGCGCGGCGCGCGGATACGAGAGGTCGGAGGGAAGTGACCTCAAGTACTTGTGTGCTGGCGAAAGGCGGAGGTGTAGGTGGCCGGTCGGTTGCACCCGACCCCGTTCACCGCACTTACTCCTCTTCGGACCACTGCGACTCACGGGATTCGCCTTCCTCGAAAAAGGAAGGCGAAGAGCCCTGAGCCGACGGGGTCGGCGGTGGAGGCATGGCAGCGCGAGCTGCCATGGCGGTGGCGGGGGTAGCGGGTGGTGCCGTGGGGACAAAGTCCACGGCAGCCGCGGGGGTGGGCGCGGGAGGGGCACCACGCCCACCCGGGCGACGAAGAGGAGGGGTGGGCAGCCCCGGGGTGCCCTGAACCTCACCCAAGAGGGTGAGGAAGTGGCTGGGCACCGGCCCAGCGTTGGACGGGCGGGTCGGGGTGCCCACCTCACCCCGACCCCAGGTGCCCAGCCGCCCCATTGGGCGGACCTCACCGGACGCGGTCACTGACCCGTCCGGGTCAAAGGTGGCAGTGTCGGTGGGACTGCCAGGTCCCACCGAGCCATTGGAGTCCGGAGACGCGGACTCCGACTCGGTGTAAACCTCCGACCCAACGGAGGGAGAGAAGGCCGCGGCGTTGACGGCGGCCGCGGGCGACGGGGCGGGGAGGAGAGGGGAGGAGAAGGGAGGAGAGGACAACGGCGACGAGGACGCCGCCACAGAAGGACGAGCCAGCTTCCGTGGGGAAGCGTCCTCGTCACCGTTGTCACCCTCCAGGCGACGGCGCTTGAGGCCCGAGGATGAGGGCTGGGCGGCGGCGGAGGGCTGGGCGGCGGCGGCAGCGGGCGTGGCGGGCGGGGCGGGCGGGACAGTGGCGGCGGGGGGGGAGGCGGCGGAGGGGGCGGCGGCGGCGGAGACGGGTGCCGCGTCATCGGCAAAGACGCTTGAAGCGTCAGGATGGCGGAGGACCGCCAACTGTGCCTCAACGGCACCCGTCTCCATGCCCATGAGGGCGGCAAGCTGGGAGATCTCGCCGGGCGAGATCTCCGGCCTCATTACGAGGCGCAGCAGCTACAATGAACAATCAGTATACACAACTCTGGATACAAAACCAAGATCTTATCAAACTAACCTTCTTCACGCGCAGCCAAGGCCACGACTTATCCTCCGCCCCGGCAGGCGAGGCCTTCATCGCAGCCTTAGGCTTGCGAGAGCGGGCGACGCGAGCGGGGACGGACGGAGGGACGGAGGGGGACAGGGAGCCGGGGTCCGCGGCCTTCTGGCCCGCGAGGCGGTTGGAGCGACGGACGGCAGGCATTGTGTGTGTGTGTGTGTGGTGTGTGTGTGTGTGTTTGGGGTATTCAAAATTCGAGGGACAAAGATCTTGCTGGGAGCAGAAATTGTGACTTGGAAAGTTGAATGGAGAGAGAAAGAAGGTGCGGAGGGAACGAAGTATTTGTACTATGGGCAGTGTGCGAAGCGAAAGCGCTAGCCGCAGAATGGCAAGGATCCGGGGCAGCAGCGAGATGACTGGATAAACAAACGGCCAACCGACCACTCACAGGCCTCGGGGCAATCGGCCTGCCCTTCTGGCACCTTCGAGGTACCTCGCGAGACCCAATCAGCTTCGCACTAGTCTCTGGAGAGGCCCTGCTACCGTCGTAAGCGAGGCAGACTGGTTGTCAGAGAGACAGAGGCGGCCTTCCACGCGACGCTCAGGCACGTGTAACGCTCGCGCAGGCCCAACAGACGCGATGCGAAGCCCGCCCTGGCGCGCAATAGGTTGACGATGCGAGGCGGTGGTTCTATACCACGAGCGGACGACGCAGAACAGCGACACCGCAGAGCAACGACGAGCCCCAGCGGCGTAGGAGACGACATCGCCCACGAGCGGACGACGCTGAATAGCGACACCGCAGAGCAACGACGAGCCCCAGTGGCGTAGGAAACGAGATCGCCTAGCAGCCTGCAAAGCGCCGGAGCCGATACAAAGGAGACGAAGCGCAGGCGCAAGCCGGAGTAGCTTGGACAGTATGATATAGAAAGAGACACTTGAAAGTGAAACGCAGCAACCCAAGAGCAGGCTCATACGTGATATAACTCGATTATTGTATAGGAAGACTGACTTGACAAATAGGACTATATGAACAGGAGCAAGGAGAGCGGCCTATACCTACCTCTCCTCCCATCCGTTGGGCAAAGCAATGGACCGCCAGGGGTAAGCCCGACATGGCGCTGAGTCTTTTCCGGATCATGGGCAAGGGAAACCTTATAGCCCGTCCACAAATCTTACGCAGACAAACCGAGAACAATCTCCGCGGATACTGGATAACGAAAGAACGGTTATATCAAACGCAAAGATACTTCGTTGGCTTGCTCCTGACAACGAAAGGTACTCTTCAGGCGTACAAAGAACCAAAGGCAGCATACCCAAAGAGCGGCATGGAAGAACAAACTTGTCCTTGACAAACTGCTATACGCTTGCTGCGGCAGCGCATACCAGGGCAGAGCGTCGAGAAGAGAAAGAACAAAAGCGATTTGGAAGACGAAGCTTTTTGGCTACGACAAGTGTGATCTGAGCCATACATACCATGCTGGTTCTGTCCCTCGGCAAGGCGTGCCATATCGACTGCATGTCCGTTCTCACGGAGGTTGTAGAGTTGAATGTGGAAGAGGGGCCTGGTGCTCTAGTACCGGCTGCCAAAATATGGCTTCTGAGTACTCAATCTTCCGACACAGCGGTAGCTGTCCAAAGAGTTGTCAGAGTAGGTCGTCACAAGGTACGGATGAACGCCTCTATCCCGGTGGACGCTGGCACGCCCGGGAAGCCATGATCAAAAAGCCCACCTCTATGAACACTACTCCTCAGAGAATCACAGAAGCAGTATCACACCTCAGAAAACTCGACAACAGTGTTCAGAAGTGTCACGACAGTGATCAGACGAGACGAGGTGAGGTTGTTGTTAACATCTGCGCTAACACTTTTCTGGGTTGGTCTGTGGCACCCCGGAGAATTCACTGTCATCCAGGGTCCAGTGGTCCGACCACCATCCTCAACCGCCGACAACCTCAACACCATCGCAAGCGACCACAACCTCACGGAAACCCATCACTCCGTCTTCTTCGACCGGGAGTGTTTCTCCGAGCCCACTCCATGATGCAAGAGTCCGAGTGCCCGGATGCCCGGATCTCGCGAGCGATTCCGGTGAGCGCTCGGGCTCTCGTAAGACGATGCTGCGCCTCGTTTTGAGCAATGTCTTGTGGCTTCACAGACGTTTTCGTCGAGTGGGATGAGCTAGCCTTACGAGCCGCAGTTGTGGGCGAGTCAGATGTGTCGCGAGGTCGGTGGTGGAGTTGCGATGCGGTCACCCGGCCCGGTCTATTCAGAGCATGGCGGAGGGCGGGTGTTGCTGCCAGTTGATGGTGGGCGAGAGTTACTTATGCGTGTACTTGAGCTCTCATATTTGGTTGTGCTGTATTGTACTGAGAACTACTACTGCGGTGTTGCTTCCTTGCTCTACGTCCTGTCTCTGTTCACATCATCCCGTACAACCTTCCAACCGCAAGGCCAACCCACGTCCCATCGGAGAACCACGTCCCAAAATCATTCGTTCAATTCCCTAGTCTTCTCCCAGCACGCCCTCACGTCGTCTTTCTCAAGGTAATGTGCATCCGCATCGTCGAGCGATACGCCATATGCGGATGCATCTACCACATCCACAGCGTCGACGCCTGCGCCTTCTACGGCCGCCATCAGATTGTCGACCGTCTCGTCCGTGTAGGCTATACGTGCACTCGACACTGTTCCGGTCGCCAATGACCGGTTCCCCGGGCGGGTTCAATCGTCATTGTCGTCTCTAAGGTTTATCTTGTCGGATTGAAAGATTAGCGTTAAGGCCCACGGAATTCGGGGAATTGAACCCTTTCTCCCCCGTTGGTTTGGCAGCAGTGTACGTTGTGATAGCGGAGTGTGTATAATTTTTCATCATCGACTATACCAACATGCGGCAGGTAAGAGCATTTACGCCTAGTCCTCTTGAGTCCAAATAGTTGAGGCTGACTACTACAGAATCGCAGCCTTTCCTTCATTTTCCCAATCGTCGGGCCGCAAGCGGCAAGCCTCAGTTCCAAATACCAATCCAACCAAACTGAACCGAACCCATGCCCGCTTCCCATACCAGATGCGTTTCCTTCCTCTCTCAACTCACAACTGCGGTGGACGGAAAGGTACGTTATTCGGATCAACCGGCACCCAACCACATGTTATTTCCGATGGTTCGCCGTTGGCACCGCAGCCGTGGTGCGGGTAGTTGATGTTTTTGTGGCCGGAGAGCTCGATGCGCCAGAAGAGGGAATTGTTCTGGGTAATGCCGCCTTGCTTGTGGCCGGTAGATTTGGTGTTGCATCTGTCGATGGGGGCGAGGAGGGAGTTACGGCAGGTCCACTATTCATCGAAATCAGAATCACATCGCACCCCATCCTCATTCCACCCATCACACTCAACTGATTTAATCAAATGACAGCAAGCAAACCAAGACGAAAAGAAAGAGGCCCAGCCAGACTCACAAAATCCATTTCATACCAATATCCCTCCTTAACCTCAAACAGTATGTAAATCGTCGTGATCCCATCGCACGTCACATAATGCCACCGCATGCCCGTCTCGTCCCGTCCATCCAACAATTCCCACGGACAGTCGCACTTGTGGTACGGCCGGGGCGCCGGACCGAAGAGCTGTCTGTCGTAACGGCCGCAGAATTGCTCGACAGCCATGACGATCTCGAAACGATCAGTCCAGCTGCCTTGGGCTTTGCATTTGACAACGTCGTTGCCGGCGGGACCGATATTCGGGTCGGTTTTTGAAGCGAAGTTGGAGGAGGCGAGTTTGGGGTTAGCGGGAAGGGCGCGGGGGAAGAGGTGAGTTGGGTCGTAGGTGAGGTTAGAGACGGGAGCGGAGGGGGAGATGTCGGCGGCGCGGGGGTAGGGGTGATCGTCGTGGCTGTGAGTTCGGTGTCGCGGATCGGTGTCGTTGTGGGAGTTGATGGAAGGTAGGACTGGGAGTTTACTATCTGGCCAGAGCACAGCGTTGTGGCCTCGAAAGATGTTGCTGGTGGCGATGAGGGCCGCGGCGGCGGCGGTCATGTTGAAAGGGATATACATGGTCGTTGGAGTTGTCGAAGTCTTGCAAGATGGCTGCCTGACTTGCCGGTTGCCAGCTGTGCTTGCAGCCTGCTGGTTGTTGTTGTAGCTGAGGGCTTCTGAAGCGATCTCAGGAGAGATGTGGCGATGGACTCTGGAGAGGGGATTTTGTGAAGAAGAAAAAAAAATTGGAAGTCATGGCCGCGTGACCTGTCGTTCTCTGAAAAGCGGGTGAGGGTTTGGAGGAACCGTGGTTCAGCAGGTTAAGAAAAACTGAAAAGCCTCTACTCCTGCCAGGAATTAGGAAGTTCAAGGAGTCTCAGGGTCTTCGTCACACCTTGAAGACATGGAACATAAGAAAAGAGTTCGGTGTATGTCACGTGGTAGAGGATAGACGGTGTTCAAGATATGAAACCGTGAAGTAAGACTACACAAGAGCTCTGGAATACCGCCAACCACATATGAGTAGTAGTTAGCAGCTGGCAACTTGCCTGACTATTGAGTTATCAGATTTAATACCCGCCCGAAATTCAGCTCTTAGGTCGTAGTCAGCTGACAGTCGCTTCTCAGAGGGTCTCGGCTGAGGCCTATGCGTCGAGTCTCTCGCGGCAACGATAGCGGAGTCGTTCAGCGCAGACTCGAGTGTTCAAGTCGCTCTTTATTGAGCGAAAGCAATTGTGAGGTGCATAGAGGGATCGGATGGTCTGATGGATGGAGGTTTCCACGTGACAGAGACCTCCACGTGACAAGATTTCAGCTTGACAAGGTCTCCACGTGATAAGATCTCCACGTGACAAGATTTCCACGCACCGAGGACTCCACGTGACTGAAACTCAGTGGGAAAAGGATCCCACGTCACTAGATTTCGGTGTAACTAGTAGGTCACGTGAAACATGCACTACTCCAAATACTTTTTTTTCGTAGCCTCTACGTAGCTTTTCCTCCATGCAACCTTATGGATATGTCAGAGCCGTTGATCTTTCCAACAATGTGATGATCCTCACTCAAGATGACGAAAGTCGTTCCGTCGTCGCCGGCTGAGACGTCACATGCTCTGTACCGATCGTCGCATCTGCCGGGCCGAACGAGTCGCGACCCGAAGCGGGCCGAGACATGGACGCTCGACTGGCACTTCACACCGCGATCCCCAATCGCCTCCCTGTACCAATCCAACAACACAGACAACTCGAAACCGCCTCCAGCTCCGATTGCGCGGCCACCTTGTCAGTTCAACGTCCAAATCCGCAGTGATCAGCCTGATTGTCTCACCGAGTGCTTCAGCCCGCTGACTTCGCCCCCGAGGCCTGACTCCGCGGCCGGCTGAGATGGGGGGATTCAGGACGATACACAAGCAATCTCATCGCGACTTTCATCTCTCTCATCATGTTCTCGAGTGATACTTCCTGTCAATGCCCATCTCTTTCACCTGCACCTACAAGTCCGCCAGGCAGCTCAACGCAGACGACAGCTGGCGGCCAAGCGCCTACATGATCTGCAAGGATCTCGTTGGATCCCAGCCTGTGCCCCGAAACACGGTGGAGTCTATTGCGTTGCCTCTTCATGCGTCAAGCAAAAAGAACTTTCAGAGTTTTGTTATTACTGCTCTCGACAGCCTGCCAGTCTCCCTCAACTCACCACTAACAACAGCACAGGACCAGGACGTCTGCCACCACAGAATAGAGCATGCTCAGAGACACGAGGCCGTGGGTAGCTCTACTGGCAGCAGCTGGAATCGCATCAGCCGCCAACAACACCGCCAACTCCGATCAGCTGAAAACCTGGTGGCACGACACGGGCGAAATCAACTGGAAGACCCCCGTGCAGCCCGGAAACGTTAGACAATCCCACGTCTACTATGTCCAAGTGAGCACCCAGGACGACTTGCTCGACGGCAACTACTACGACTCTTTTGTCTACGAGACGATCCCCCGGAACGGAAATGGCAACATTAAGGTGCCGGGTGACCCCTCGTCAAACTGCAGCGACTACGATGGCATCACGATCGAAGACACCGTCAACATCACCATGGCATGGACACAGTTTCTCTACTCCAGCGATGTCGTCGTCCGCGTCCAACGACCCTTCAACGCCGCCAGCGACGGTAACGTGACCATTAGGCCAACGACATTGAACTACCCCGTGACCGAGCTCGAAGGCGATATCTACATCACCGTCCCCTTTAGCGAGCACGGCACACGTTTCTCCGTAGAATTCGGCGACGACCTCTACACCTACCGCGACAACTGCGACGGGCCCGACTGCCAGTACGTCCAGAGCGAGGACCCGACCGCGTCGCACTACTGGGGGAACATCACCGACTATAACGCAGTCATGGGCGTGGAGCCGCGCAACGCGTTGCTCATCTTCGCCAGCGCTATCCCGAACGATGATCAGGTGCCGGATATGAATACAACTTCCACACTTCACGTATCGCAAGGACTTGTCACGGGTCTTGACAAGATCAACGCCAGCACCGTCGTATTCAATCCTGGGGTGTACTGGTTCACTGGAACGGCGCATGCGGAGCTCAGCTCCAGCGTCAACTGGGTGTACATCGCACCCGGCGCCTACGTCAAAGGCGCCATCCAGTTCAATACGGGTGACGACGTCATGAAAGCGACCGGCCACGGCGTTTTATCCGGAGAGCAGTACGTATACCAAGCCAACACCAACGCTCGATACGAGAACATAAAGTCCAACAGCGAGTCCCTCCGCATGTGGACCGGTAATTCTTGGGCTACCAAACACCAAACCTTCCTCATCAGTGGCCCGACAACCAACGCCCCGCCCTTCAACAGTATGGATTTCACCGGCGATCTGGACACCATCTCCGTGCAGGCGAGCGACTACAAGCAAGTAGGCGCCTTCTTCACGCAAACCGACGGCATGGAAATCTACCCCGGCTCCAGCGTGCGCGACGTCTTCTACCACTCGGGCGACGACACGATCAAAACGTACTACTCGGACGTCGACGTGCGACGCGTCGTCGTGTGGAAGACGCACACGGCCCCTGTGGTGCAGTTTGGCTGGGCGTCGCGCAACCTGAGCAACATCACCGTCGACGACGTGAGCGTGGTGCACTCGCGCTACGTGGCCAATAGCTCGCATCCCAGTCTCATTGGCATGAATCAGGTGTATCCGGACGCGGAGACTCGGACCGACACGGCCGTTTTAAAGAACACGGTCACGGATGTTACGTTTTCAAATCTCCGCTCCGAGGGAATCGGTGGCAATCTGATGCGCATATGTCCCCTCGCTACTTTCAGGAACGTGCGGATCGTGAACGTGAGCTTGGATGGGTTTTCGGCGAGGACGAACGGGATCGGTGTTGGCGAAGTGGCGGCGTGGACGGATGCGGAGGGGGAGCCGGTGGAGCTCGAGAACTTCTCGGTCACGAATTACTATGTCGGCGGGGAGAAGGTGAGTATGTCTGATGGGAATTGGGGCGTTAATGGGACGGGGAGGTTGAATGTTGCGGGGCAGTATTTGAAGGAGGGTGGATTTACCGTAGTTTAGGGTGGTGGTGTGGTGGGGTTTGAACTGTAGAATGCAGAACGAGGATGTAGGAGTTGTTTCTCTTTGGAATATATACGAGATTGAGCTTTCATGATTAACTATGCGTATTTGTTGTCGAATCATGATGTATCAATACCAAAGTAAATTCGGCCGCAGCCTGCTTCCATATATAACCAGCGATCGATCGTCCTCGTTTTTTGGAAAGCGATGATAGAAATGAAGGGAAATAATAGTGCCCATAGATTTCCGAGATAGGACCATCGCTAAACGTTCTGTATATTTTGTTTATCCTTCTGAGTCGACATGTTTTAGTGCTCTAAAGCATTAAGTTTTAATGCCATCTTCGACAACTTACCTTTGGATCCTTCCAAATTCTGAATGAACTGAACACGGCGTTCCCCGTGTAACGTTATTCCAATTCAGATCCTTGGAAATACTTCTTCTTTTCCCACGGTGACCACATCCCTGAACTACAAACGTAACACGTGACGGTTTAAGTATCTGTTTTTACAGGACCGAACCTATCGCTAGCTTAGCAAGCTCCCATACTATACGTCAATAGACATTCCGGCATCGGTTTGCTGCCTGCGTCTTCGAGTATCATCCCGCAACCAGCCGATACGATAAAAAACTACACTATTTCCAAGACGATTATGCGTGGGTTGAGCAAGATTAGAGGTCGAAGATTCTTTCAATTATCAATCTACTATTTGTCTTGACGAAAGCGGGGCAACATGAAATAAAATGACCCTTCCACGTTCCAGAAATCCCAAACTGTTGGTCCGAAAAGAAAGATAAAAGATACTTCAAGTAAACTCATGACAAGAGAAAGTACCGTCCCGAATAAATAGCCCACCAAAATACGGTATAGCGCAGAACAACTAACTCAAGAATCGACGCCTATAAACGTGAATTCGAATTCGAGTCCACCGACCTCACTGACATACTTTCCCAACCCCATTGATCTCCCAAGAACAGTCTGAGTTACCGACGTCAAGCAGGCCTGTCGAAGCTACCCACCACAGCACCACCGCATTCCTCATTACAAAATATCAGTGAGTCGAGGATGTACACATAAACATTAAGATTCTCCTATTGAAGGCGTCATACCGATAGTAAATAATAGACGGGTATATCGAGTTCCAGCGCCAGCCTAACCAAATTCTTCCAGATAATCGCTCCATTGGAGTTGACCCGGAAAAACCAATGAGGAACAGAGTCACAGACCCAAAACCCACCACCATCTCTATACCAAATAAAAAACCAATGACAAAGCCCTCTTCCGCCCGTCTCAACCCAACCATCCACTCTCAGCCCCCTCAACCCAAATCCCCTTCTCTACATGGGTTTGCATCCCGACCTCTCCTTGGGCCCCGGCCCCTGCGCACTCACTCTCCTCCCTCCACCAGCACCCCTTCCCACACCACCCCTCCCCATACCCAACCCACTCCCCTCCGGAATTTGATCAATCAGCGGCGTGCTCGACCTCCTCCCACCACCTCTTCCCCTCCCACCACGCCCACCTCTACCTCCACCCTGCGTACCCTCATACACCCCATCAATCCTCACCGGCGCAGTTGGACTACTGGGATGTCCCGGCGGCGGCTGAAACGCCGGTCCACTCGCAGCTTGTTCGTACGTCGGCGGCGGCGGCTCCTCACCCGCATTATTCTCCGTTGTAGGCCGGTGCGTCGTTTGCGTGCGGAGACCAGTCGGAGGAGCAGTGCGGGGACCAGGAACACCATTCTGGTCGCCGTTGCCATTGTTGCTGCGACGGGGAGGAATAGCCGGGGGACCACCGGCAAGTCTATCGCTGTGAACGGAATTGCGATGGGATTGGGGCGAGAAAGTTTGGGATTCGTTTTGGAGGAAGGAGTGCGAGGCTTCGTTTTCGCGGCGGCGGCGGGCTTCTTGATCGCGGCGGTGACGGTCTTCCTCTTCTTCTTGGAGTTGGAGGGCGAGGGCTAGGTCGGCGTCTTCTTGCTCTGTGGTAGAGATGGTGGAGATGTTGGTGGTCGGAGAATCCGTGGGTATGATGCCTGTTTGTTGGGGACCGGATGCTGTCACCGTGGCCTCGTTTTCGCGGACGATGTTGCGGCGATTGTTGCGGTTGTTTACGGTGGTCCAGCCTTGGTCATTGTCGTCAAGGAGACTGCGGATGGGTGGTTCGGGCAGACCCTGCGCGCCGGTTTCGGAGTGGTGGGATACGGGTCGGAAGTCGCCAGAATAGAGCTCGCTGTTCTTTCCGTTGATATCGACGAGACTCTCCCAAACGATTTCCTCGTGGCTAGAATAGCCAGCGTCGGTGACGAGGGTGAGAATCTTGCCGGATCGAGGCTCCTTGTAGACGGTTGAGAAGTGGTCGTTGCGGAAGAGAATCGCGAAGCTACCGGGAGAGAGGCTTTGCGAGATGGCGTACAGGCCATGCTCAGTGAGCTGGGTCGGCCACGTCTGGAAAAAAGCCTTTATAACGTGCAAGTCCTCATACAGCTTCTGTTCCTCGTCAGTCAAACCTTGTGACGACAATTTGCCTTCCAACTCTTCCTCAAAGAATTGCATGTTGAGAGCGGCATCGTATGTCTTGGCCACGCGATCAAAAGCTGCATAAGCTCTGGACTCGGAAGGCGGCAGCCAGCCGTGGATAAGAGGAACATTGAAGGTACTGTACAACCGCATCTCGCGCGTTTTTTCGAAGCCACCAGCCTTGTCGGAGTGTCTAAGCGGATGTATATCAGTTGGTTCAAGATTTATCAGATCCCCTGACTCGCCTGTAAACTGTGGATTGACATTCATGCCGGTGTGCAAGTCACCCAGGAACTTGTAAAGCTCACCCACATCTGGCAACTCTTGCGCGGCGCCCGCACAGCGTTCAGACATCAACTCATCAAACACGGCGTTGAGCAAAAGGCCTAAGCTGACTTGCTCACGCGTGCGCAGAGTCTCCACCAAAGCGGTCTGTTCACCAGCAGGAGTCGACAAGACAAGCGCGTTGACAAGCGCAAGCAGTGGGCATGGACCATTCTCGTTTTGTGTAAGGATGGGCGCCTCTCTCAAACTGTTGATTCTGGCATCGAACCACCTGATGTGCTTGATAGAATAAGTTGACATGTTCTGTTCTTGCGTGCGTGCGGACTCGGCATCCTGTCCGCCACTCGAAGCACCCGTCCTTGTGACGTCAACAAAGGGACGAGGCGGTTTTGGTGGTGGTGATTCGTTTTTCGATGAAGGCCGGGGCGGTAGTTCAGGCACTGGCTCTGGCTCCGGCGCGACTTGTGCAGCTTCACGCGCGGCCTGTTCGCCTCGATGCCATTCCTCTTCTGCCAGATGCTCGCGCTCAGCCTGCATTGCTCTTTCTTGCGCCTCTGCGGCTTCGCGTTCCCTTCTCTCCCGCTCAATCCGTTCATGGGCCTGCTGCTCTTGCCATGATAGCGTGTTCGGCTCTTCAGCTTCTCGCGGAGATGGCAGACCGTGACCGCGCGACGTGTAGGCATCCAATGACGACAGATCCATGCCTGGGTCCCAAGCGCTAGATGCATCAGAGCCATGACGTTCAGTCGCAGGTTTGGATTCGACGGGGAGCAGACCGGGTTGCTCGACAGCTGGCGACTTGGGCGTGTGTGCGGCTTCGGACTGCTCAACAGCAGGCGACTTTGGTTCAGAGACGGTGTCACCCCGCAGTGACATTTTTGACAGCTCGTCGACAGGCGTCCTCTCAGATGGAAGCTCCACCGGCTCTTGCTGCGCGACAACATGCGACTGGTGCTCATTTCCACCCCAAATCGCGTTGGTATCTTCGGCACCATATCCGTTGCTTTGGCTACTTCGTCCAGTCGTCTGCATATTCAGATACGGATTCTGAGATTGCAATGGCGTCGTCGTCTGTCGAGGCTGGTCGATACCCGCAGGGATTGGGGGCCGAGTCCTTGTGCCGCCGGGCGGTCCAACGCGAAGAGTATCTGGCAAACCATTGCGATCTGGTTTGGTTTCCGGCTTAGGCTTACCTCCGCCGACTTTCAGCGGCGCGGGCAAATCTTCCGGCTTCTTGTGCTCTTCCGTCTCCTCGTCGCCCGAGTCCCAGTCCGTATTTATGCTTCCCTCGTCGTCCGAATTGCTGCGTGCTTCGTCATGCGTGATCTCATGGAAGCCGGGGGAGTTGGCCGCGCTTCCGTCCCGACCATGCGCGGCGGTGTTCGAAGACTCGGGGAGCTCTGACGTGTTGTAGTCAGTGGGCTCACGGTAGTCGGTCGGCGAGACAGGGTATGGAGGGTTATTCACAGCCTGCTGGAGGGGCGTAGGCACAATATTCTCTGGTTTGCGAACCATTGTTGCGGTCAGCGCTGCTGGAGCTGGCCGCGCGGCGGAGGACGGTGATTGACGCAGTGGACGATATCTTGGTCGAATAAGGGGGAGCGATTGAGGTCGAGTGTGAGGAGAAGACAAGCTGTTGAAGTGAGGAGTAGACTGCTTTGGAGCGAGGAATGGTTCAATCTTTGGTGATTTCAGGTAGGCGACTTGGTGTATGTTGTGTGTTCGCGGGTGCCTTGACAGATGACGCCGATGGCTGAGCTGTGGCTGAGTCGAGGCTGATGGCAGCACCGCCACATCATGGCCCGCGACAGACGAACATTTCCATCACCATGCCGAATCCGAAGAGAAACACCATTGAATGCGAATACCTAGGTACTCGTACTCGCCCTCCACACCGTGCTATGTACCCTCGGTGAAGAACATCACATTCCCACCATGCACTCCCGCATACGCCCCCACACCTTCATCGCCCTGCGACTCCCATCCGGGCTCTACAAAGTCGTACAAATAATCCCAAATACGTAGGTTCCTTGCCAACAAGTGAGCACCACATAATTTCCGCTTGTTCCTCCTCCCCCTCCTACCCCTCCACTCACACGAAGCCAGCATAATCTCCCTCGGCAAATTCGGTTCCTTCCCCTCGAACGCGCTGCTCGGCCGCCCGTATAACCTCACCTTCGACATCCTCGACTCGGAAGACGGCAGGGAGACAACTGAGTTGCGCCTTGTGCCAGCGTCAGAACTACATGCTGAGACGATTGCCAGCGAGAATGCTGCTGCAACCGAGCCTGTCGAAGATGTAGTCGACGGCGCCGACCCTACCCCCATCGGCGACGGCGGCGTACAGTTCGACATTGTCGGCGAAGACGGCGCCGTCCTAATGCGCAATAACCGACTCACAGTCGACTCGTCCTCGCGCCAAGCTCTCAGCATGGAAGAAATCGAAGCCCTCAAAAAGGCGACCACGGGCTCAGGAAAAGAGATCATCGCCAAGATCATGGCGTCGCATCAGGCGCTGGACGAGAAGACGGCGTTTTCGTTGGCGAAATACACGCTCAGGAAGAGTAGGAAGTATCTGAAGAGGTTTACGGTGCTGCCGATGGATGTGGGGATGTTGACGGAGGTTGTGATGGAGAGGGAACATCATAGGATTATGGAGGCGAGGGAGGAGATTTTGGGGTTAGTTAATGCGTGGGGGAATGTGCATTATGGGGGCTCGGGGCGTGGAGAAGTGGGTGGTTCTGAGGGAGAGGGCGTCGGGGGTGGCAGGTGGCTGGTTGTGGATGAGACGGGTGGGCTGATCGTTGCGGCCATGGCTGAAAAGATGGGGATTCTGTACCCCCCGGAGGAGGACGAAGACGAGTCTTCTGAGGAAGAGGAGGAGCTCGCCGTAGAACTCACGGCGCAACCCACCGAGCAACCTACCACCGACACCCTCATGTCAGACGCGCCATCCGCACCCTCAGAATCCCACACCGCCGCACCACCAAACCCAACCGACGATCCAGATACTCACCAACCGTCTACAAACCAGCAACGTCTCAAACCCCCACCAAAGCGCTGCTCCCCAACTCCCGCCCAATCCGCCCCTTCCAACACCCTAACTCTCCTCCACAGCAACGCCCAACCAAACCTCGGCCTCCTAAAACACTTCTCTTACGACGCCTCCGCGCCATCCGAATCCACCACAACGACCCACCCCCTCCATACGCACCTAAAAACCCTCTCCTGGCTCCAACTCCTCGACCCCTCCGCCGACACCGCGTACGCCGAACCGGCCCCCGTTTCCGACGACGTTCTCAAGGGCTGGAAGAGCTCGAAACGGGGATCTTATTTCCGGAAGAGGAGACGCTGGGAGCGGACGAGGAGGGTGGTTGATGAGACGAGACGAGGCGGGTTCGACGGGTTGGTTGTTGCCAGCGCGATGGATCCGGTGGGCGTGCTGAGGCATTGCGTCCCCTTGCTCCGCGGCGGCGGGAACGTCGTTATTTACAGCCCTACCGTCGAACCACTCGCCGAAGTCATGGACCTATATTCGCGGGATAGACGCTCGGCATTCATGACCGCCACTCAGGAATGCAAACCGGAAGAGGTCGACGAAGACGATTTCCCACTCAACCCGACGCTGCTGCTCGCGCCGATGCTGCAGACGTCCAGGGTGCGGAGTTGGCAGGTTTTGCCGCAGAGGACGCATCCGGTTATGACGAGTAGGGGTGGGGCGGAGGGGTACGTTTTTAGTGCTACGAGGGTGTTGCCGGTGGAGGGGAGGGTGGAGGCGAGAGGGAAGTTTGGGAAGGCGAACAAAAGGAAGAGGGCGGAGGGGGAGAACAAGGTGGAGGCGGAGGGTGCTGACGCGGATGATAAAAGGGTCGATGAAACGATTGCGAATGCGGAGGTTGAGGTGAAAAAACAGAAAGTCGAGGGTGGTGCTGAGTAGACTGGATTCTGTCATCGAAGTATGAAAATTCCAGCATACGAGTAAAAGAGGCACAAGAGCTGTCTTCAAAGATTCCATACGCCTTACGCTTGTGATAAGTGCTTGTTTACAAACGGCATCATCTTTCCGTCCCCTGGGTCAACACTGACAGCAATTCCCTCTCCTGTCCCCCATTCTTTCCCTCATCACCGCCATCCGCGGCTCTACCGCTCGTGGACATCAGCTCCCCCAATCATCTCTCCCCCTCACAACGCCTTGTTCATAAACTTCCTCTTCGTAAAGCTCAGCCAGTACTTGCTCGGCGCCTCCCCATCCGCATAGATGCGATCCAACAAGCGCCTGGCCAGCTCCTGGCGCATCTGGCTGATGTACTGGCGCAGTGTCTCGGCGTCCTGTCTGTTGGCGGGGGGCTCGTAGGCCTGATTGAGCGGGAAGGTTGCGTCGCCGGGGATCGCGAAGTTGGTGTCGAGGGCGAGGTTCATTACGGCCTGAAATTCCCCGATGTCAGTACATCTAGGACCGCAAATGGTGACCGCAAGCAACAACCGCAAGCGGTAACATGGCATATAGCATCCGCCCTCAACCAAACAAAGGCAGTCTATCTCACTCACCTTCTCAGCATCCCTCCTCCCCATACCCGCCCTAATCTTCCCCAAAACCTCGCTCACGAACAGAATCCCATAGATCAGCACTCGGTCGGCGGGCCCCTTGATCTCAAAGTTCCGGAAGAAGGTGTTTGCGCGGAAGAGGGCGAGGACCTCGTCGAGGGGGTCGTAGGACTCGTGCGAAGCTTCGACGGTGAGCTCGGTGATGTCGGCGGGTAGGGGGGGAAGTTGGAGGGCGGGACCGCGGGTGCGGGTGCGGAGGGGGAGGAGGGCGAAATTGCCTGGAGGTGTTAGCTGTGGTTGCGGTCGGAGGCGGTGGAGGTGCAGTTTGAGGCGGGAAGGTGGAGGGGTGGAGATGTACGGGGTCGCTAATGGCGGGGAGGTTGAGGTACCTATTATGTGCTGGTTGGGCTCGTCGAGGAAGACGGAGTGGTAGGCCTTGCAATTGAGTCAGTGGAAGGCTGTGAGATTGCGGAAAGGCAGCTTACAGGCATGGTGGGTGATTTCTGGGGGTGTGGTGATGGTCGGGGAGCGGACCAAGGACGATGATGATGCGGGACTCGGGAGGCTCCAGCTGGTGTGGCTGTGGCTTGGGCGCTGCGTAGGGCTGAGCACAGCCTGCGTAGTAAACAGCCTGCGCAGTCATCAGCCACTTTACACGTCCGCCATCCATTCAGACGCGTCCACCAGCTCAACCGCGTCTTCCTCGCACTCCCCCACGAATAACTCAACGTACTCTCGAACATCTCGCCCAACATGTCCGACTTTGAAGACGATGAGATGGATGTCGATGCGCCTGCCGTGCAGGACGCAATTGGGTTCAGCTCCGCCAACACCGGAGCGAAAGGGAAGAGAAGCGCTGCCAATCTGCCTGTCGAGGCCGAGGACTCGCTGCCATGGTTGGTCTACCAATCCCCATGATTGAACAGTACTGATAATAGCCACAGGGTAGAGAAGTACAGACCAAACACCCTCGATGACGTCTCAGGACACCAGGACATCCTCGCGACCATAAATAAATTCGTCGACACAAATGTATGTCTAGTTTCGAGATGCAGTAACGTTAGATCTGGATTCGCCAGCTAAGACATCACAGAGACTGCCACATTTGCTGCTGTATGGGCCTCCGGGTACAGGAAAGACGTCTACAGTACTCGCCCTCGCGAGGCGCATATACGGCGTAAAGAACATGCGACAAATGGTCCTCGAACTCAACGCCAGTGACGACAGAGGCATTGATGTTGTCCGGTAAGTACTTCTGTATCCAGGCTCATACGAAACCGTGCTGATATTCCCCGCAGCGAACAAATCAAGACCTTCAGCAGCACAAAGCAAATCTTCTCCGTCGCCCCTGCCGCGGACGATACCTCCACTCTCGCGACCTACAAACTAATCATACTCGACGAAGCCGACGCCATGACCAGCACCGCGCAAATGGCTCTCCGCCGCATAATGGAAAAATACACCGCCAACACGCGCTTCTGCATCATCGCCAACTACACGCACAAACTCTCCCCAGCCCTTCTATCCCGCTGCACACGCTTCCGCTTCTCGCCCCTCAAAGAACCCGACATCCGGCGCCTCGTCGACCACGTCGTCGACGCCGAAAACGTGCAAATCGCCCCCGAAGCCGTGGATAGCCTCGTTCGCCTAAGCAAAGGGGACATGCGTCGGGCCCTGAACGTCCTGCAAGCGTGCCACGCCTCCAGCACCCCTCTACCCCCCGCCGGCCAGAAAAAGATAGACCCCGCCACCGTCCAGCGGGATCTCATCACCGAAACAACAATCTACGACTGCATCGCCGCGCCGCACCCGGACGACATCCAATTCATCCTGCGCTTGCTCCTCGAAACGCAAAATGTGCGTAGCTGTCTGCAGGATATACAGCGCATCAAGGCCTTGAAGGGGTTGGCGCTGGCGGATATCTTGTCGGCGCTGGGAGAGGAGTTGGCGAGGTTGGATGTCCCGGCGCAGGCGAGGGTGGCGTGGATGGAGGGGTTGGCCGAGATTGAGTATAGGTTAAGTGGGGGTGGGAATGAGGTTGTGCAGACGGGGGCGGCGGTGGGGGTGGTGAGGAATGGGGCTGAGTTGAGTGTGGTGAGGTAGGGAAAGGCTCGAGGTAAAGCATCACTGGAGTTTTGGCGTTTATGGGGTGGATACGCATATCCGGATCGAAAATTGGGTTTCAGCGATTGCTTTTTACGTCTGGGGCATCCGAATATCCAATCTAGACAACATTTCTATGGGATCGGAATCATCTCTTCTGATAGAAATATACCAAGGATTTGACATCAAGTAAACCTCTGCTTCACATATCTCTTGGACTGTCAGGGTGTAAAGAGAAGATGAGATCACGAGCGGCCTAATGAAGCTAGAGACCACATCTCTACTTATCCCAAGCCTGCCATATTTCCTGCTCACTGGGTCATTGAAGCAAATCTGGAAAATCGGTTCCAGAAACTACCAGAGAATTTACCCATTCCAGAGAAGTCGGAGTGAGCCCGCGTAGTATATAGCTGAGAGTTCCGGGTTCTACGCCCGGCCGCTTCGTCATCTCGCACCACCTGCCGACAGCCCATTGGATAACTCGATACATTTCGCAAACACCATTCCACAATCCAGCCCAGCCCAGCCCTACTTCTCCAGCTTCGGCAACTCCCCATCCCAACAAACCTGCATAGCTACACAATCATCAGCACATGAACTGTACACCTCACATCTCACACAAAATACTCACTCAGCGGAAACGGGAAATAACTCCCATGATCCTCCCTCATGTACACATAGAACCCCCCCGGCCTCGACACCTTCTTAAGTTCCCCCTTCGGCCCAGGCGCTCTCCTCAACCCATCCAACCCCCCAACAACCTTCAGCATAGCCGTCAGCGCCACACGACTCGCCTGCATCCCGAGACACGTGTGCGGACCCTCGCCATAGTGGATGTAGCTATCGAGTGGGCGGTCGAGCTTCACTGTTTCGGGGTCGGGGAAGACGATTGGATCTTTGGCGGCGCCGACGAAGGAGACAAAGACCTTGTCGCCGGTTTTGATGGGGATATCGTTGCCCGGCCCGTCGGAGATGGTTGTCGGGGAAGCGGCGAGGCGGTAGGAACCGAATGTACCGTTAAGGCGGATGCCTTCGGCTACGTAGTGCATGAGTGTGTCGTCGGCGTCTGCGGTGTCCAGTTTGGCGAGGCGGTTGATGTCGGGGAGGTGTTGCTGGCCGCCGGGGGAGAGGTAGAAGTCGATGACTTGACTGAAGACTTGGGCTTGGTTTGGCACCATTGCTGCGGCTGTCGGGAAGACTTGAGACCAGGCAACTTCGGAGGCACTGAGGCCGGATTCGAGGAGCCGGCGGACCATGTGCACACCGTAATCGGTTAGGTAGGATTCATTCTGGACGTAGCCGTCGACGAGGCCGGAGATCCAGCCGGTGGATTTGATGGCCGTGACGTTGGCTTCGATGAGCTTGCCGAGGGTCTTGGAGATTGAGCGGGCGGCTTGGTGGAGGGGGAAGGACTTTGTGGGCTCGAAGTCGAAGAAGATGCAGACGAAGATGACGGCTAGGGCCATGTACATTTCGTGTTCAGTGAAGATGCCGTGGGGGTGCTCTTTGGTCTTGAGGGGTAAGGAGAAGACGTTGGAGGCGAAGTGGACGTGTGCGATGTTCCCAACACTGTGCTTACGGTTAGTTAAGATGTTTGAGAAAAGAAAATGGGTGTACTTGCTCCCTTGTGAGATCAACGTGGTTCTTTCCAGCGATCTTGAAGGACTTTTCGTGCAGAAGCTTCAAAGTGATGTGCTCGTAGAAGTCCTTGACCTCGCGATGCCAGTCGGCTCGGTACAGGGCTCTGCTCATCATCTGTCTTTGCTTCGCATGCAAAGGTGCGTCCCCAGACCTTCCAATTGTTAGCTCATCGTGTATTCAATCATCTGTGACACCTACAGCATAAAGTGAGATCCGCCTTTGCCCATGAGCTCTTCAAGTGTCGTGCCCCAGGTAACCTTGAAGACGCTCTGTTGCTCAAGGACGGCTTTCGCTCCAAGGTATGTCGTGATGTTCACACGTGGTGGTATGAAAGCAGGGCGTTCGTAGCTATAGTCCTTCTCCCGACCAAGTGATCTCATGATCTTCCGGTTTTCGGAGGGTATGGTCATTGCTGCGGAATGCATGAGTGAGGAATCCGTGGAAGTGAATGAGATCACTTACGATAGTGGGCGTATATGCTGTTATGTTTGAAGTGCGATGGAAAGGCTCTGAGAAAGAGCTTGTAGAACACGCAGCCTTGCTCGATGTTCAAGTCATGATGAGCTTCAGAGTAACCCCAACTGTTGGAAATCAGCCAATGTCAAGCTTTATCAACCAATAGGCCACAGACTTTGTCAGATTCTTGGGATGGTAGTCGTTCGTGTAGAACCTGTCACCTCTCACAAGCACTACCGCATCCGAAAGGATAGCCTTCGAGATCGTAAACGTCGGAGCGATACCAACCCCCGGCACCATTGGCTTTTTAGCTTCCTCTGCAACCATGCCCGGGTACATCTCAACAAAGTCGGGATGTTCGTACAGATGACGAAGCTGGTCGGCGACTTGAGGATCAGAGTTGATGTCCTCAAACTTCTCATGCGGCTTCAGTCCGAAGAACTTGCGGAACTCGTTCAGTGTCCCTAAGCCCCAGGACCTGGCTTGCTGCATTCCCAATATCTCGACTGCCCGGAGAGCCTTTGGGACGTTGTTGGCTCCGAATGCGCCTGTCTCGTCAGCTTGATCGGTTTGACAATAACTTGACAGCATTCTTACCGGCGCAGTCCTCAACGCCATCTGCGATGATTTTGACGAGCCCATCATCGCTATATTTGCCCTCTGCGCCTCGCTGAAGGCCTGCAAATGGTCGCTTCTGGGGATCAGTGTCCATGGTCTTGTTCCACTTGATCATGCCCATGAGTAATTCCTGCATCGGTACTTCATCGGCAGACTTCCCGAACATCTCGCGATATAGGTTCTCGGTCCATTCCTCGTCCCTCTTGCTGGTTGCCGAATGCCACCTATAGACCTTGAATGGACTGTCAGCTACGAAGTCAGAGAGATGGACCGGGAACTGTACCAGGTTGAACTCTGCAGAGACTTGGTTCCCGATACCGCGAGGCGTACCATCAGTACCAGTCACCTTGGCCATGTCGACTCTAGGGTCTAGGGTCCAAGTGGTATTGCTCCTGTTGAGATTCACAATTGTCCGGAGATAGTCACCGAGTGTGATGTTGATGTACAAGCCGCATGTGATGAGCCGACCGGTCTGGAAAAGGTCGTTATCGTATTTGGCCCAGGCGTCTTTCGCCATATCTGGAGGTAGACTCTGGTTCGGTTTCGTGAAGCGACCGTTCTCATTGATCAGTGCAAGTTGTTCAACAACATAATTGTGGAACCTGTTGAACATGATTAGCAAAACACCACATCCCGGCGGGAATCCTAGAAGTCTCTGCTCCGCGAAACAGTCAGCTTTGAGCTTGCCATCTTTGAAAGTTCTGATCGTGTCCTGATCGGCCTGGTTGTCCCCATACAGAGGTGAGAGGTCGAGATAGGATGACGTTTTGGAGATGTTGAAATCTTTGTGATCGGTCTGGAATAAGTCGTGAATTATCAAGGAAGCCCAATAGAAGAGGACACTGGACACATTATTCGGATGAGGCGTGAACTCGTGTCTCACGAAAATGCTATCAAAGATCAGGCCGGGATCTGGAAGGGCGCCTGGTTGGATGGTCTTGGGCTGTACAGTCCGCGCGTATGGGGTGTTCGCGGCACCGAGATGAGGGTACATGATGTTGTTGTAGGAACCATCCGCTTGGCGATATGCAAACTGTGGACCGAGGTATCTGTGGTGTTGTCAACTACGTACTGCATGGGCATACCGTTGGACTTACGAGACCGGCGGATGCTCCAAATTGTCCCACAGCTCGCCGACGAAAGCGTTTGTCAAATCAAAGCGTGTCTCGGAATTGGCTGGTAGACCAGCAACAAGCTGCAAGTGAAGTGAGAGAAACCCCGAGGTATCACTAAGGTCTTGGAGCTTACCTGAATCACACGCTCCATTAGATATGTCTTGTCATCCACAAGCTCTTTCTTCGCCTTGTTCTCCATGACATCTTTGAGTGTGCTTATATCTTTGAAGCCAAGAGCCTTCAGATCACCCATGAGACCAGCAGGTGCCTCCTTCTCGAGATAAGATCCATCGCCGGATTGTGTGGGCAGTGGGCGTCGAGAAGCATGAAGGAGGTTTGCAAACTGGGAGAAGACGCTGGCAACTTCGTTCCGAGGTTCCTCACTTGGTACCTCTTCGTCCTGCGGCGAATCATCTTGGGCCGTGATCTTCTTTTCATCAGAACCATTCATCTGTCCGTTCTCCTTTTTCTTCTCCTTCTTGAACGTGGTAAGTCTCCTCAACATGGTGGTGGTATGGAAGAAAACACTCGAAACAATGGCAAGGACAGAAGCAGCAATGGAAGCTATAGAGTCAAGGACGGCATTCATAATCAGGATTTCGACTTGTTTTGTTACGAAGCTTTGTGTGTGTTTGGATCTGATCACAGCTCTTGCAAATTTATGCAAACCCCCACTGTGCTTTTTCCGAGTTGCATGGTCAAGATAGCCATAGGTTGTGCCCATGGATCGAAGCTCCCAAAGCGTCGATCGGGGAGCCCGAGAGCCCACGATACTGGCTTGTGCTGTGGCTGGCTGATGCGAAGCAGAGACCCGCTAAGTAATCGACGATCAAAGCCATGAAGGTTTGAATCGAGCTAGGATATGCGCAAGATGGTGTTAGTCTGCAACGTTGTAAAACAAACAGTCGGGAATAAGAGCACAGCATGGGAACACTCGCTATCCTGCATATTTGTCGGGTCACTGCTGGAGGAGACAGAGGGGAGAAGATGCGGTCAACCTATCCGTGACATTGTGGAACGGTTTAGACAACAGCGCTTGATGCCGCTGTGCACTTATTGAGAGAATATTTGACTTGATATGGATAAGTCCCATGTTGTATCGTCTATATCAAAGTTTCGGCAGCCGGCATTGTCAGTCCTCGTCTCGGGGGCATGAGCCGACCCGCTCGTGTTGCAGTCCTCAGCTGGCTATGGTTTGTGTATCGTAACACGCGCAGCCTATCATTCTGCACAGTCTGCACAGTATGTAGCACTTGGCGTACGGTACGAGAGCGGATTGGGACACAAAGCGGGGGTGTGGAGGGCTTTGGCGCCCTCGAAGCTCGTCCAATACGACTGTGGCAGATGGTTAGAGGCGCAGGTTCCGGGTGCTCGCATGGTGGAGCAGCAAGTCATCGACGCGCGATCATTGACGACGTGCTGTTTAATCCTGCGATCAGGATACGGATGGTCGATCATTGGTGATGGGGATGTTGATGGGTCCTGGGATGAGGATGAGGTGGAGGAGGTGAAGTTGAAGTTGAACGTGGCTGGTCCGAGCGCTCCCATCCCACTTCCCGTTTTCGCCCTCCCGATCACCTCACCTCGTCACCTCTGCCACGACGCAACGCGACATTGTGGACCTCCATGAACACTGAAGCTCTCGGCCACTTGCAGCTCTCTCAGTCCATGTCCATCATCATGGCTCAATGCCAAGAGTTCGGGCCTATCCGCGGTGGCAGCACAAGCCAGCCAATTGCTCCTCTCACCACGAAATATTCCCGAGGCGTACATGTGGCAGGCTGAACTCAGACCCGTACATCATCCCGGTAATCACTGTCATGGGGACTCAGGTGAACTCTTCGATTATTGGATACCAACACATGTGGACCATCGCACTGTGAATCGGTTCAGAAGAAGCAGCTGTCTCCGCCTTCAACTTTTAAGCATGATTCTCATCGCGGCTTTCCGCAGTCCATATTTCCTTGATTTGAGTCAGAAACACACGATAACCAATGGCAACCGTGACTGGACCCCTCGAAAGCTTCCCTGGCAATGCGCTCTCCACACGGAAGGACCGGCCTTCCTCGAGGAATGCCAGAAGTCCTAATCAAGGTGAAGATCATGGCAGAAGTCCTAATCAGGGTGACGGTCCTTCGTGGACTGACTCTTCCTTACGCCCAACATCACAAAGCCGAAGACCAAAACGAGCTGCCAGCCCTCGCGATGTCCCTTCGCCCATCATGAATGGCCCGGAGTTGCCACAACCACGCCATCGAAAGAAGTTCATCTTGTGTTTCGACGGCACTGGTAACAAGTTCTCCGGCACAGATGCAGACTCAAACATCTTGAAGATATATCGAATGCTCGATAGGAATGACCAAACCCAGTATCATTACTACCAACCCGGGATTGGCACCTATGTGACAAGTAGTTCCTTGAGCCACACTTCAACGTTCACCAGACTGAGATCATGGGTTCAAAAGGCAAAGGACTCTGCTGTGGGGACTTCTTTTGCTGATCATGTGATGGGAGGGTACAAGGTAAGTTCCAGGATATGGTCCAGACTCTTCTTCAGACAGTGCTAAGACACATCGACACACGCAGTTCCTTATGCGGTACTACATACCCGGCGACGACATCTACTTCTTCGGTTTCTCCCGCGGCGCCTACACAGCGCGATTTCTCGCCGAGATGCTCGACCACGTCGGCCTTCTCTCCGCCGGCAACGAAGAGATGGCCCGCTTCGCCTGGAAGACCTTTCAGAAGTGGCAGATACGCCAGGAACGCACCCAAGAAGAAAAGGCACAGAAAAAGTTCCTCTTGGATTTCATGTGTGCCTTCCGAGAGACCTTCAGCCGTCCAGTCCGGCGTATCAGATTTCTTGGACTTTTTGATACCGTGAATAGTGTCCCGAGATTCGAGAACGCGTGGATGCAAAGAAGCAAGTTTCCGTATACGGCGCACAGTACTGCCAAGTTCATCCGACATGCCGTCGCGATTGATGAAAGACGTGCCAAGTTCAGACAGGACCTGATTTCTGAGAACAAGCCTTCGCACCAACATCGGTACCGGCACAGACATCTTGGTCGCAGTATGGCTGTTGCAGAAGGCGCCAATGAACTGCATGAGATTGCTGCGAGGGGAAGGTTAAGTTCTGATACAAAGCGGTACAATGTCCCCGAATTTCAACTCACGACCTCACCCGACAAACGCTATGGTGCTGAGCGTAATGGACTGAGTCCTGCACTATCATCAGGTAATTTCAGCGATCGACGATCCAGCTTCACGTCTATGTCCCAAGCATCGCTCCAACAGTTTGGTGCGGACCCGGATGATAAAGACGACGACGAACAAGATATTCAAGAAGTCTGGTTTCCTGGTTGTCACGCCGTACGTGCTTACCCAACTCCAAAACACAACAACAGCAGCTAACCATGACGACCTCCAGGATATCGGTGGCGGTTGGCCTCTCTCTGATGGCGAAGAAGCCCCCCTAAGCCACATCACCCTTGTCTGGATGGTCCGCGAGGCCCAACTAGCCGGACTAAACTTCGATGAGGCCAAACTGCGAGCTCTCCACTGCACTCCCGATGAAGCCACCCCTCTCGACGACAATGTAGATCCTCTCGACGCCACCGAGACATTACCCCGAATCCAGATCAGCGCAGCGTCTCCGAGCGCAGAGAATGGCCCGGTCAACGGCTTCAACGTCAGCACTCCCTCTGACACCCCAACTCCACCAGGAAGTATGTCGAAGTTCCGATCCCGTCTTTCCACCGCCGCCACGAGCGGCAAGGTCCACGACGTGCTCCAGTTCAATAACGGAGCCACCGCCACCTCCGTCCTCCTCTGGAACCTGATGGAGTACTTCCCCTTCCGCCGCATGGACCTCTGCCCCGACGGCTCCTGGAAATGCATCTCCTGGCCGCTCCCCAAAGGCGAGCCTCGAGACGTCCCTGACGACGCCGTCATACATAATTCGGTGCTTAGACGTATAGAAGGTGATGAGACTTATAGACCCGGCAATATCATCATTGGGGGTGGGGGCAGGGGTGTTCGGACGGCGGCAAAGGAGCATGGATTGGGGAGGTGGAAGGTTAAGATGGAGGAGGGTGATCCGGTTGGAGAGGTTCTGACGAGGACGCCAGCGCCGCAGAAAAATGTGGCGATGGACAGCTGGAATCCAATGAAGGGACCTGGGCATCGGGGGTAGATCTGGTTCGGATGTGTTTGACGCCCACCGCGATCATCAGAACCGCGACATCCTCCGCTAGACGCTTTACCAGATTCTCCGGCTCATATGCCTTTGTACCGTGCTGGAAAGCAGTTTTGGCCTCGTTAGCACTCCTACAAAGGAGTTCACAATACGTATTTTCCTTCTTAATCTCGCTCATATTCGCAATCCTGATTATGGTACCGGTCCCACGGTCTACTCTTCAACTCCGCTCTCTTACTCTGCTGGTAAGACACACAAACATTCCGCTCCAGTCGAGTCTTCAAAAGCCTCAAAAACTTCCATATCCTCCGTATCTCCTTTGAAGTCCGAGGTAGCCACCCCTTGGAGTTCAACTGGTACCATCCTTTCTTGCATTTCCAGCTGCTCGGATTTTCCAGTATCGCCGTCTGCGTCGAATAACGCTCCTTTTCTGAAGTTCCTATGATCTTGAACCCGTCCTTTCTTCATTCGTACCTGTCTCAAGCGGAAGGCAAACACGAAGTCGCTTGTAATCTTCGACTTGAGTTGAACAGTACTGCCGTGAGTTGTACCTGCTGAAAGGCCTGCCTGGACTGGTACCCCCACTGACGTCCCATCTGCACTCAAGCTCATCCCAATATTGTTATTCTTTATGTATGAACCATGAGATACAGCATCGACTGCCTCCATAATGCCGGTAATCATGTACAGTTTCCCTAAAAATCGCGTTCGACGGACGTAGTCTTGTAAATGCTGATGTCGAATACATCTGCTCACATACTCTTCACTTGGGATAAAGTACTTCGTCCGCATTTCCCGTGCTGTCAAGGCCTGACCATTGCCGCTCTCCTGGCCAAGGCTCACGTCTGCGCCCATTCCGAGTACGAATTGAAGAAAACCGGTCCAGAGGCTGAATCGAGAGCCGACTTGCTTCATATTGGTGAAGTTCAAGTCGCTCTCGACGAACTCGGTAACGGTTTCGGTCGCAGGGAGAGCTTCGGTATTCGCGAAAAGTGGATCGTCAGGTTCTTCGGGGGATATGATTATGTTTCCGAGCTGGATTGGACCGTCCGGTGGACAAGCCCTGGGCGCGAGGAACCAGCACGGTTTGGCCATCATTGAGTTCACTCGGGGGAAATTTTCGGAAGAGCTGGTTGAGGTGAGAGTTCAAGTTCTCTGAACCTTCAGATCGGCCATTTATTCCTTCGAGCACGTGGCATTCTGCTAGCTTACCGGTGGAGATGTCTGTACAAAGCGTTATGCATGACTTGGCATTTCTCTTCCACCAGTAAAGATGCTGTGGCGAGATCCGTATCCGCTACCCGGTCGAAAGCATTTGCATGGATGCTAATCCTTGCAGAGTCAGCCTCATCGCTCGAAGGCCCCGCGTCAGCTTTATCAAGCCAGGATTCTCCGCCATGATAACGATTCAGCCAGGAGGCTCTCCTTGTTGCTCATGCGATGGGACTTCTTCATGGATCCCATCTCTTTGTAGCCTGGTTTGCGTTACTACAGCCTTCTTGGGTTTGGTAAATGTTGAACCATTCGAAATCCTCGTCCAAGCATGAGCCTTGGGTAGTGCAGTAGGCTCAAATCCTGGATTACCTGGCCCGTGTTGATGTTTGTTTCCACGTGTCGAATAGAATGGCGTTGGATGTGGGTTTTGTTGTTTTCCTTTCGTTGGGAAGCTTGGTCGTTCGACCTGCGAGTTCGCACCCGTTGCGTGAATTGGTCCTTCGTTCACAGGGTTCTCGTCTGTTGGATCATCTCTTCGTGGAATTGGGGCAACAGGCTCCCTTGATGGAACTCTCGGCTCCGAGGGCGGGATTTCATCAGGCTGTGAGAAATCTTCTGGCTCATCGAAGTCGTCGCGTCGTCTACAGCACCAGTATAGCAACACGCCAATGATGACCGACCCGAGTATCGAGCCGATCACTGCGCCACCGACAACAGAATTAGAGGGCCCTCCCTTTCTGACCTGCTCCGTGGTTTGAGCCGTCGGAGCCGCGGGAGTTGTTGAGATGGTTTCAGGCGGAACAGTGGTGATGTAAGTCGTAATGGTTTGCACAATGGTAAACATGAATGGGTCAGGAGAGGTTGTGGTAATGTATGTGATCCATGTTGCATCACGGGGTACGGCCGCAATCCTAGGCATAGGAACGTTGAAGCTGCTCACATTGTCTTGTGGACAGGTAAGAAGAGGCGTGCTGCTATGGATTATCCTAGGTTGAGAAACGATGTGGGCTATTACACTCATTGCCGCGCCACGCGGTTTAGCTACCGGGGCCAAGCGGGACCCAGATGAGGCACAGCCCGTGATAGCTCCCCGGAGAAGTAAGTCGGAAATGGAAAGAACCCCATAGCTGAAAGACAGCTGATTACGAGGAAGACTGCTCGTTTAGAGAGTGGGTAGTTCTTGCTAGGGTTCCCACCAATCAACGATCTTACACCATAACCCCTGCTCTCGGCATGATCTTCAGCCTCGTTGACCACCGGGGTGAGAGAGTAACCTCCAAGCATCAGACATCTTAAGAGTGGCATCTTCATACCGGATGGATCTCGAAGAGGTCAAGACATTCTACTGCTCCGCTGAGTTGGCGTTTG
Organism: Saccharata proteae CBS 121410; assembly: GCA_010015785.1. Lineage (NCBI taxonomy): Eukaryota > Fungi > Ascomycota > Dothideomycetes > Botryosphaeriales > Saccharataceae > Saccharata > Saccharata proteae. The sequence goes on from ML978719.1 coordinate 60,801, forward strand.
ACGCAGCAGATTATGCACGAGCCGCATTGCTTTTCAGAGATGCCGCGTTAAAGGCTGATCAGGCTAAGGCCCTCGGATGGGATCATCATCAGACGCTCAGAATACGTGACAAATGGGCTCTGAGCCTCCAAAGAGAAGGGGAATACGAAGCGGCTATCGCGCAAGACAACGAGAGCCTAAGCCGACGCCTTCAATCCGAAGCTTTCGGAGAAACGCACGAAGAGACTCTCGAAAACCGGAGACAGCTAGCAATCAGCTATTCGAAAGTGGATAAGGACAAAGCAGTATTCCAGCATCGCGAGGTACTTCGGCAAGTCAAGCTGACCGATTGCCCGACGAAAATCATCTGCGCAAGAGCCAACGACCTCGCCGTGGAGTTGTTCCAATGCGGTATCGAACAGAACGACACGAGAAAGATTCACGAGGCATTTTACCTTAGTGTACACTACTTGAGAAAAGTGGAATCAATTTTGAGTGGATCACACCGCCTGGTCCTGGATTTCCGCTTCAATATTGGCATTCAGATGAAAAAGTTGGAGAAGTTTGAGGGTGTTGCTGAGTACTTCGATAAAAATATCGAGTCACTAAAAAGTATTCCCATAGGTCTAAGATCACAAAGTCAGACCAATTTGCTCAAAGACTGCGAAGAAGAATCGCGTTTATGCAAGCGATTGCTGGCGAGCAAAGAAATCTTAAAGGCATCGGGGAGTGGCTCTGTACCTGAGACCTCACACTTTACCACAGTGCAGGCAGCGCAAACAAGGGCTCCCGTTTCGCAACATCACAGAAATCGCTCGGATAATATCGCTCGCATTCCTGCTATTAGGGATATGATAGCGAGCAGCTCCAAGACCAGAGATACGAAGTCTGCCCCGTCACATGCGTCCGAGGCAGAGATTTTGGCTTCAATGCCTCACAGATCCCGTACACTTAGTGCAGTGGCCGAGATTACCAACGAGACGGAAAGCCGCCGGGAAATTATTGCAAAGTTTCTGGCCAACTCAAGGTCATCAAATGGACTCCTCAAGCCTCCTTCCCATTCTAGTGCCAAGGAAAGAAGCACAGCGGATCCACCTCCACCCAAGCAGCCCAATTCTGAGTCTCGTGGCGTCGATCGAAAAGAGAGCAAAGATACGCTCAAGCTAGCAAAACAGACGAAGAGTATCTCCCCGGAAATTGTCGCGGTGGAGAGCGGACACACAACTGGAACGAGGAACAAAGAGGCTTCCCAGTCATTCTCACTCCGGCCCGCTCAAACACTGGATATCAGTCACCCTGACACTGACATTGAGCGAAAAATGAGCGAGGTCAAATCCAACCAGAAAAGATGGGCGAGGGAAATCTTCCCCAACTCCATGGTGAAAAGCGGACATAGCTTCAAAAACAACGATTTATTCGCTTCTGAATCTCGTTCACCCTCGTCTCCACAGATACCGGCTTTCTTTAACCCAGACTCAGATAATGATCCGAGATTGAGCAAAGATAGTACGAATCAGAAGATCCGAGCGATGAATGTCTTTCCAGACACCTCGGAGAGAGGTGGATATAAATTATGGACCAGCAGTAAACAAACTTCTGGGTGTCATTCCCCTCGCTCAGATGACGATCGCAAAATAAGCAACGATGAGAATGATGTTGATCAGAGACAGGCCAGGAGCAACTTCCTGGATGTCTTAGTGAAGGGTGGAGATGATTCTAGGACCAACGATGCAGAGGCTTCTGTGCCGGTAAATCAGCCTACTCGGACGCCGGAGGTCATCCATCAAACCTCTGATGAGGATGAGACACCTAGGAAGACGAGCAGTAAAGACACAATGATGGTCCATTCCACACCCATTGGCTCGGCAAGTTCTGCAAGACGCGGTGAAATATTCGGTACGATGTTGGAGAATGAGTAAGTCCCCTCAAATTGATATCAATCTATCAGGAGCTTCCTTATTCTAATCGACTTAGGGATCATGACACCGACAAATGGTTTCGGAGTCTAAACAGGGTGATTGATTACTTCGGTGCACTGCACGATCCTGACGATAGCGAGTACAAGCCAGTAAAGATTGCGCTCCTCGATACTGGCGTCGCAATCAGGAATTACGACCTAATGGGCGTGACCGAAGGAGATAAAAACATGCTCAAGAACTCCGTTTTCAAGGGGGCAATATTGAAGAACAACTTGGCATACAATCAAGATACAGACGGCCATGGCACAAATTGTGCATATTTACTCGCCAAAATATGTCCTTTCGCAAAGATATATTCATACCGTGTCCTAGAGGATCAAACCCAAGACCTAGAGCCGGACATCGTTGCCGAAGCCCTGAGAGATGCTGTCAAAAAGGGCGTGGATATCATCAACATGTCATTCGGCTGGTTTCATGAATTGACAGCAGAACAACGAACCAGCCTCAAAGAACCGATCTCCGAAGCCTATGCAAAGAACATCCTCATGTTTGCCGCGGCTTCGAACGACGGCAGGTCGATAAAGTGGCCGGCAAGATGCCACGAAGTCATCGCCATAGATTCCGCCGACGCACACGGTAGCGCAGCAAAGACGAACCCGTCTCTTAGCATCGGGAATCCTCTTCGCTTCATGGCTCTGGGAATGGGCATCAAGAACATCGCCCATAACCCAGCGGGTCCGAGAAAGAAGCGCATTAGCGGAAGCTCCTTTGCGTCGCCTGTGGCTGCAGCATCCATAGCACTTCTCCTGGAGTTTGCGAAACAAGCTCCGCTCAAGACGGATTCAAACGTGTTGAAATGTCTCCAGACAATCGAGGGGATCAGAACGGTGCTGCTCAACGGATTGACCTCCCAAAAGGACATCAATACCAACTTCCACCATATTGATATCACACTGTTCGAATACGTGAACCAAGAAAGTGGCGACTGGTGGGTTGGTGACTCTTCCAGGGCCAGGGGAGCCAGGCGAATTGTTGAGTTGCTACGGGGTGAGTTTGGGTTTACCTCGATTGGAGGGGCTGTCGAAGACGCAATCTACAATGAGAGGGCGAAGAGAGACAGGCAAAGATCAGTGGAACACCGATGAGAACAATCCGAGAGCGACATCATTTGGCGGCTTACTCTACCTCCTATACACCGTCTTACTCACATAATCCTTCCTCGGCCCCCTCACAAAATACGTAACCGTCATTCCCTCCCTCCAGAACTCAAACTTCGCCTTATAGTCATCCGGCTCGCACCAATGCCTTCCCTCGGCAACACCAGCATCACCAAACTCCATCTCCACAAACAGCCCCTCCGCCCCCTCCCCATCCTCACCAGCAAACCACACACTGATCCCCTCCTCCTCCCCTGGAACCACAGCCCCTCGAGCCGACGCCCCACGATACCGCCACACATACCTTCGCCGCGCGGTCATTTCCAACCCGGTTTCGGTTTTGAAAACGCCTTGTTCGACGTACAGGTACTCGGCCGCATGTGTCGATGAGGTAGATGCACGGGGTCGGAACTCCGCTGTCCCGTCCAAGAGGCCGGAGGGCTGGGATGGGAGGGCTGAGGTGAGGGTGCGATGGATCGACCAGGTGCCTGTGAGGCTGTCGAATATGGATCGCAGAGGGTGGGTTTGAGGTGGGGAGGGTGGTGGGTGAGCGAGCTGCGAGGGGCCTTCAAGGGCGGTACTTCTGGGTGGTGTTGTTGATGGAGGCGGACTGGTGTTACGGGGGCTGAATAGGAATGCGTTGATGGATTGAAGGGTTGCGCGCGAGGGGCTGGCGGCCGGAAAGGAGGTCATGATCCAACTTAGGCGTTGGCGGATGAAGGCTTTGTTGATCTTCTCGTTTGGTTTTGCGTGGAATTTACCTGGGTTTGTCTTTCAGCAAGTAGGAACAAGTACTGGCACAGCCTCCAGCACAAGTCGAGAACAGCAATCGAATGCTCACCTGAGTCATCAATGTAAAGGCATAGAATTGCCAGAGCGACACCAACCGAGATGTCCTTGCCAGTCTGACAGCCAATCAAGATACGCCCGATTTTCCCATCCATGTTATGCAGAAAAGGCTCGATCTTCTGGATCTCATTCCGCAAGTCTCTACTACCAAGCTTACCAGTCCCACACTTGAGGTGCAGATATCTTGATTTCCATCTGCGCTGCAACTCCAGATCCGGCTGTTCTGAGCATGCTACAATCACACTCTCGTCTGCGACATGCTCCCTTGCCAGCTGAGCCAACGGAGCAATATAAACGCTGGTTGTGGGCTTGATCAAAACAGCCTCCTCCGTCTGCCCCACCTCGCTGGATTGCGCGACAAATCTCCCTATCAGCTCAGGCAGATCCGCCTCTTCAGTCCTTAACAGCTCTTCCTGGTTTTCCCAAAATAGCTGCGCAGTAAGTCCATGCGCCCAACCCTCGCTATCGTCGCCGGCGCCCTGGACATAGCCCCCTTCAGACGCTTCACCGCCCGGTACGCGGCGCGAAGCCGTACACAGAAGTATCGGGATGAAGTCTGAGTACTCGGGCGGCTCCGCTGGTAATGCCGAGTCTTGCGTTATCCAAAGCGGGCGCAGAGGTTTGGATATCTGTTTCCGCAGGGTGTCCAAATCTACGCCTAGCTGGCGTGCTTGTTGCACGAAGCCATCGATCCGATCTTGCATTTGGGAATGCTCGGATGCGGAGACGGATTGAGGGGGCGTGTGGAGTTGTCCTGCTGGTACATCGTTGGGGAACAGAAGTCGATTCCATACCGCGCACCATATCGGTACAGTCTTGGACAGGGCGTCGGGCATTCCTGCTCAAGACACGATAATGTCAACTACCGCCCAGCTACCCTCTCACACATTGCGATCACTCTAACGTACGTTTGCCCCGTCGAGTCGAATCCACAACCACGCATCTACAACCCTTTCAACCCGCTGCCCACAAAACAACCACACGCGGTGCATATACCCTACCCATTAGTCTCCCCCACCAGCCCCAGAACCTGCGTATTCAACCTCCTCAAACTAAACGCCCACTCCCCCGTATGCCCGTCCGTGCTCTTGAAATACGCGCTCGCTTTCTTGCGCCCCAGCGGAATATACCAGCTCCCGCATCGCTCGTTCGCCACCAGAGGCAGGTTATACGCGTCGGCTACGGCGCAGACGAATGTGGCGTCCGCGGCGATGGAGCGCAGACGGTTCGAGATGGCGAGGGTGGAGCGTTTGAGGGAGGAGAGCGTGGTGGAGAAGTCGGTGGAGAGGACGGGGAAGATGATGTCCGAGGTTTGGATTGGGAGTTTCTGTGCTGCCATGGTTAGGAGCCGTGGCCGGGCTGGTTTGTGGGGCTATGCGCCAGTCGCATGAGGCGCGTGGGTAACTGGTGTATGTGAAAGAGGATGGGACGAGGAAGCGTCGGCGCAAGTTGCGATGGAGTGAAGACGGCCCGGTCCGGACCGCCATGCACCGAGCACTCGGGCACCGCGTTATCATCATATGTATTTCCTCATCTGGACAGCCAGACGTGTTGTTGCATAGGATTCGAATTTATAAAAATCTTTTCGTTGTGTCCGAATCAGCTCTTGGAGTAACGTTAATTACCGTAAGAAGGAATAAGTTAAGCATATCCAGCAAATTATTCATCTTACCAAATATACATATTCAAGACCACTTCTTAGACTTCCTTTCTATATTACAGTATATCGAACACTAGAAACTATATCTATAGCTCTAGAAGTCCTTCACCGCTAGGGACTATGTAGAAACCTAGACATATATCCGCAACCCTTCAAAAGAAACAAGCAATTCACCTTATACAACCTTTCACGTCAGCAAAAGCAACCCACCATTGAATTACCACCACTACAACATCATCTATGGAATCAAGATAGCCCCCATCTCTCCCACCCCACACCGCCCCTTCTTCACTCCCCAGCCTTGTCCCCGGCCTTCTCGAACAAGTAATGCGCCACGCCCCACGTATCCCCGCCCTCGTACGCAAACAACTCGGCGCAAGCCATATAAAAAATCTGCCAGCGATGGAACCAAGTCGTCGCGTTCTCCTTCCCGTACGTATCCTCGAGGTGCGGCCAGATGCGCGCCTTGTTCGCGTTCATCTTGGCGAGCCAGTCCTCGCAAGTCCTGGCATAGTTGGCCCCATTAACCCACCACATATGGCGGACACGCAGATCGCGCTGGAAGAACAACAGCAGATCCGCGCTCGGCATCGTGCCCCCGGTGAAGAAGTGCTCCGTCATCCACCCGGACTCGAAGTCATACGGCGTGTCCTTGTGCGCGAAGATGTGCACGAAGAGCTTCCCGGCGGGTTTGAGCGTGTGCGCCATTTTGGCCATGAGGAGCTCGTAGTTTTTCATGTGCTCGAAGAGCTCGATCGAGATGACGCGGTCGTAGATTGAGGCGGGGAAGTCGTACGTCACGACGTCGCCGGTGATGACCTCGACGTTTTTGAGCCCTTTCTTGGACGCGACCGAGTCGATGTACTCTTTCTGCGTGCGGGAATTCGAAAAGGCGGTGATGTGGCTGTTGGGGAAGATTTCGGCCATGTAGAGGGATGCGGAGCCCCAGCCGCAGCTTTGGGAGGGGGAGGGAGGAGTTAGCGGAGCTATTTTTCATGATGGCTCCTTGAGGCTTGCATGGATCTGGCATCTCTTCGCATGGCCGGCGTCCAGAAAGAAAAGATTGAAGAACGGCAGATGGAGTGCAATTGCCATTGGATCGACAAGTCTGAAAGCTCGAAGATCGAACCCACCAAGCCAAAGGAAGAAAAAATGAACATACCCCAAATCCAATATGCTCATCCCATCCGACAACCCCGCCCTCTCAACATAAACCTCCAACATCCTCACCTCCGCCTCCCCCAACGTCTCCCCGCCCCCCGGATACAAACAACAACTGTACTTCATCCTGGGCCCCAAACACGCCTCCAACACCCCCGTCCCAACCTCATAATGCTGCTCGTTCGCCTTTTCCGTCTCGAATGCAATGGGGCGCGAACGGAGGAGCTCGACGTAGCGGAGTTTAGTGGCGTAGGCGGAGGTGAGGGAGGTGGAACGGATGAGGGAGAGGCGTTGGCGGAGTTGGGCGCGGATGCCGAGGCGGAGGAGGGGGGTGGGGATGTAGCCGGCGTCGAGGAGGGTGTTGAGATGGGGGCCGTTGAGGATGTAGTCTGAGGATGTGTTAGTGAGGGTGGTGGGGAGAGGTGGAGGTGGAGATACCGTATGTAGAGCTCATGGTGGAGGTATTGTGCTACAGGTAGTTACTCTGCTGTACAGCTAGCTACTCTGTACGGCAGACAGGCACTCTCAACAGGGCCAATCGCAGTAGTGGTGATGTAGCAATTGTGTAGGTAGGTATCTAGCTTCACTAACTTAGCAGAGCATGAGGCTGAGAAGACACAAAAGCTTCCCCGGTGCCTGGCTGCCGGACTCAGACTAGATCGTTTCCCTTGTACATGTTGCCGTTGCGGTATAGCTCCGTCATGACGTCAGCTGTATTGCTGCGCATTCCTTCCGGTCCGGCTTCGGATCATTTGAGCTCGGGATGTAAACAAAAACAAACGAGGTCCTGTAAAGTTAGGGGAGTTATGCTGCGGTTGTGCCGATTGATTTTTATTCGGTTTCTCAAGAAGGGTGAGGCACGTGTGCTCAGGTGCTAAGACAGAGAGGCGCGGCTAGATGGTGTTTAAGATGGATGCTTGCACTGTCACGAAATCTAGCATTCTCGATCGATCACATGAGTCTGCGCTGACATGTTGGGCGAATTTCCACAGGAATTCGTTGAGTTAAGTTACCGGCACCTAATACAATTGTCGCTTCGAGGCACAAGAATCTTCAATCAGGACATGGCGCCGCCAATTTTCTGTAAACCGCCAAACGAACACAAAATCCAGGGAAGTTAGCTGGTGACCAATGCCAGCAAATGCCGCAGATCTGTCAATCCCAAAAACAACATTGAAAGCAGCTGACAGACTCCGTCCAACTTCATGGCACATTTCCCCATAATGGACTCCAATTACACCGCGAGACTCGAATAAACGGAAGCAGGCTTCGCCAAGGACGGGAGCCGAGCTGCGCATTCCCAACTTTCCAATGAGATGGCCGGACGCCACAGCAAACAAGGCCGAGACTCGCAAGTCGCGCTGCATGAAAAAACTCTCAGACATTATCTTTCTTCGCGAGCGCTGGAAGTAGACGAGACGATCAGAGAAGCCGATTCCCAAAACGCTTCGAGCCTCACCATCTCAACCCAAACCGCCCCATATGCCTCTGATGCGTCTGGCGAGTTGGATGTCCTTCTGCATGATGGTGACGCGCTTGGCGTGGATGGCGCAGTAGTTTGCGTCTTCGAAGAGGTGGACGAGGTACGCTTCGCACGACTCCTGCAGCGCTTGGATGGCATGCGATTGCCAGCGGAAGATCTCACCGGGTCTGGCATTGTCGAGAGCGATCTCGCGAACCTGGGAAATGCGCATCAGTATATGGAGGTGAGGAGGCTGTATTGATGTGCGCGTGCTTGCGCAAGAAGAGGTACTTACCACGCGCGCGAAGGGAAGCTTTTGAATCAGGAGTTCGGTGCTCTTCTGGTACCTCCTGATTTCCCTCAATGCGACGGTACCGGGCTTGTAACGGCCCCTCTTTGGAGCAGGGTCACCTGCTGTGAGAGACAGACGCGTAGATTAGCAGTTGCGCCTGTCTGGACTCTGGATCAGAGTGAAGGAGTCTCACCGCTGGCGCCCACGCCCGAGCTTCGTTTCCGAGGACTCTTGCCCCCCTTCCCACCATCCAGCGCTCTTATGGCGTTGCCTCCTACAGAACTTCTGCCTTTTACGGTCTTGACGACCTTTCCGGAGCCCTTGGGGCGTGGCCCGCCTGCGGTCTTGATTGATTTCCCGCCTTGTTTAGGTGGCATCTTGCTTGAATTGCTCGGTTCAACACCAATTACTGTTTCGCGGGTGTGTTTGACGCGCTTTGCCAATGTTGCGCTCGATGCGCGAAGCTCGTGGTGCGTGGGGTCGCGGCGCGAAAGCGCGTTGCTGGGGTTACGCGTGGGTGTTGTCGCGTGTCGAGGTCGCGCGATCTCGTGTTGTTTGCGGCGGCGGGGGACGAATCGCAAGCTGGAAGAATAGGAGGTGACAATGGGTTCGAGGGTGTGGATGGGAGTGGTGGACAATGGGGTTTGTATAGGACAAGCTGTGACCCCAATGGTGTTGTTGCTTGCCGCGCTCTCGTTTGAGCGACGGAATGCAAAGGCCGGGATTCCGGATTCGCTATCTTAGCGTCTTGGCGTGCTATCCGGACCTCCAGCGCGTGCAACTCCCGATCCCGTCACCACTGTTCAGCCGCCGTCGGATCATTACACGTATGCCCACCATCTATGTCCGCGTCGCCTACCTAACCCACAGCTTCACCTATGCCGCTCTCGCCTTTATCGTGACTCCAGTCTCCGCCTGACCTGCTCCCTCCCTTCTCCTCAGCGCTTCAATCGCCACCTCCAACATGGCCGCAATGATCCCTGGTGCTGACGGCATCGCCGGCGGCTTTCCTCTCGAGCAGTGGTTCCATGAGATACCCGTGTGCACGCGGTGGTGGACGACCATAACGGTTCTCACGAGCGTCCTAGTCCAATGCCATGTCCTGACGCCGTTCCAACTCTTCTACAGCTTCCGGGCTGTATACTACAAAGGCCAGGTACATAAGCTCTGCTACAACTGGAGGATACAGGGAACGCTGACGGCCTTACTCAGTACTGGCGCATCATATCAACATTCTTCTACTTCGGTCCTCTGAGCCTCGATCTCATGTTCCACGTCTTCTTCCTGCAGCGGTATTCGCGTCTCCTGGAGGAAGGCTTCGGCCGGTCGCCCGCCCACTTTTCATGGCTCCTTGCCTTCGCCTCGCTCGCCATACTCTGTCTCGCGCCCCTCTTCTCCATGGCTTTTCTGGGCACGGCGCTGAACAGCACACTGGTGTATATCTGGAGCAGAAAGAATCCCGACACGCGGCTGAGCTTCCTTGGTCTCTTTGTCTTCAAGGCGCCCTACCTGCCTTGGGTGCTCGCGCTCTTCAGCGTCCTGCTGCATGGTACCGTGCCAAAGGACGAGATTTGCGGGATTATGGTGGGCCACGGTGTGTTGCTCCGCTTCGTCGACTGTCGATGACGCATATGCTGACATTGATGTAGTGTGGTATTTCCTCAACGATGTGTTTCCGCCCATGTACAATGGCTTCCGTCCGCTCGATCCTCCAGCCTTCTGGGTGCGGCTGTGGGATGGTCGGCCTGCGACAGAGGAGACGGAGGAGGAGACAGCTGCTGACCCCATTGATCGCGACATCGCGGCCATGCCGGCACCAGAGCTCAGGTAAGCAGTAGCACAAAGGAGCAAGCATAGTCAGTTTTACGGCGCGAAGGGGCTCGGATTGCGTAGATACCCGGTACAGCAGGCTTTTGGTGAGGCGTTCACATGGGATTTGAAGAAAACGGCGTTGGCGTCTGGGGATACAATATTCATCACATAGAGTTGCGCCCAGCCGGCACAGGGTCCTCGTCTGTATCAAACATTATTACACCAGGTGGTTGTTCGTGGAAAGACTCGCAGGGCTTGTGGGCTTCAGGGCTTGATTCAGGACTGTATTTGGCTTGTTTTGTCGGAGCCTCATTGTAACAGCATATGATAATGTGTGGAATTATTAGCCAACAGGATACAAGGCGCGCCTGGGAAATCATATATATCCTGGAGGACACAGCTATTTGGCAGGTCTGACATCGCACCGTACCAAAGCAGGGATTTATATGGTCCGTGGATCCCCCCATTGCACTACCGGCTCATCTCCACATCGACAAACGCCACCTTTCTAGCAACAACCGATGCCAGACGCTTGTGAGGATGACGGATGAAAACAGACTCACCCGCTTCAACTACCATCGTCACGTCTGCGGCGCGGCGGTGTCGCAGAGCCTCAAGGCGTTGTCGGGCATGATGCTTGATCACACCAAGGAGCCTCACACGCCTCACTAACGTCCAAAGTACCTAACTAGAGGATACCTTAAACCGCCTCTTCCGGGCCCCGACCCCTCTTCTTGGTATCACTAGAGCTGCCTTATCTAGTTGGCTTCCAGAATCCTATGTCATCACCAGGTCACTGGGTACAAATCCGGAGCTTCTCATGGTGCTACGGCGACGCCGACCAGAATGCTCAACCTTCATCCTCCAGTCTCGCGGACACGCCGCCGCCGCCCTGCCGCCACAGGACCTTGTGCCTGCCTGCGACGTCTCGAAGTCGACGGATGTGGTCCGGAAGAGGTTCGTGCCTCGTACCCACCTACGTGTACTCCGTAGCTCGCACCTCCACCTGATCCATCGCCCGCCTTATCATCTGCTTACTGCGGATTGACCAACCCAAGCTGTGCGGTGACCTCAGCACCGTCCCCTCGGTCGACAAGAAAAAGAACGTTACTTCGGCCATGGACGCCGCCGGATCGCCTGACGGACTTCCAAAGCGCCAACGGGCCGGGGCGTGCGATTCTGGTGCGTGGGCTTTCCTGGGGGATGGGAGGGCGGCCGGGCCCTAACTATCCAGATGTACGTACGTACGCACGTATCTAGCTTCCCTGGCTGGGCGTGAGGGGGCGCGTTTATGCATCCTTTTCTGGAGTGCAATGCGCAAGACAGGTGAGTTGATTCTGTGGGTGACGATGGCTTGAGTCCAATAGTTATCTCGTTTCCTATCTCGTACACTTCTTGTCCCATCTCGTCATCCCGCTGCATATCTCGATATGTTTATCAAAGATTCGCCATGGTACGTACCTGGCAGAGCGCATTAGGAAGGTATCAACAAAAACCCCATGCCAGGATCTCGGCTGCTGGCGATCCGGTAACTACGGTAGTCGAGGCTGGTAGTATCCGCCAAGGACACCCACCATATGGACAGACCAGGACACCATCAGGGCCGGACACGTGAAAAGTGACCGACAGCCAGGACGCTCTTATGCTCCCGCCCAGCGAATGAGATGGTGCCACTCTGCGGGATTCATGTATGCCGGACCTCATGCCTCAGTCTTATTTGGCGGCTGGTCGCATTGTCCAGGCCTGATGTTACCTATACTCGACAAGATGGAGTATCTTCCCGCGCCAACGACACCCACCACACCGCCATCACCACCACCACCATCACCCCATCCCGACTTCGCACTTAGCCGCCAACAGTAAGGGTCATCTCGGCCACCAGCCGACCGTTTCAGTCTTGCTGCATCGCCAAGCCCAGTGCTCTGTCCAGTTGGGACACGCATCTGGCATGCGCCTTATCATGATGTTGTGGATCAGAACCCCCCAAGGCAAAACCAGTGGCTTCTGCTCATCAACACATCCCTGAAGAAAGAATGATCAACGATCAACGGTTCCTCCCATCGTGTCCAAGTCGTGTGTGAGTACTATTCGTAAGTAGGGCTGACTGTCCTTCTTTGTCTTTTCTTTTGCTCTCCCCGCATTGTCGGTCCAAGCCACGGACTCGACGGGCGGATCCTGTTAGCACCGAAGCCGAAGCTTCTACTGCTCGCTAAGGCGATGCTGCTGGGGCAGTGTGTCTTTTCTTTGTTCGGGGCTGTCTGCCACGCTTCATGTCATGCAAAGAATTCTTGTCGCGGGCTGGATCGGGGTCACATGTCGTGGCCGCGTATCTATAATCCGACGACCGCGTTCGCCTTTGCCAGATGAGGTATCGTCGTAAGGTGTCAAAAGCTTACTTACCCTTGGGGATAGTGTAGTGTGGGTTGCAATCGCGCAATCACTGAGTCACTCATCGAGCCGACCCTACTCCAACCCAGTCCCCTTTCCTCTCATATCTCTCGCGTGATTCCGTGTCGCTTTTTTCTTATGCCAACGCTAAGGGCATGTGCTCTCTGGACCCTTTCCCGCATCTGTGTTCCTCTTCCTCTCTCCTCTCTCATCCAGTCGTCCACTCTGAAACATGCCTTTCCTACCATACATCTTCTGGGACCCAGCCGTTCCTCCTATCAGCTCTCTGCCTCGCTCTCGTACCAACATGGCTCGGCCCGCCTGCGTGTCGGCTGGAAACGTCACGATGGATGGACCCTGAGTTTTTGTTTCTGTCTCTTGCTTCACGTGGACTCCCTTTACGCCTTGCGCCTCATGCTTTGCCACCTCACTTCTCTTCGCAGGCTAGCCAGTCCTTGGCTTCCGCTTTTCCCATCCAGTCCTTTTCTTTTTGTTCCAGAACTTCCCTGGCCAAGACCCTAGATCCTTTGCGCCACATCCCCGGAGCTGTCTCATGGAGGGTAGTCATGAGGGCGTGTGGGCAAAACTTAGCCGTCTAGTCTTGAACTGTAGATGGGTTGGTGGTGGTGGTGGTGGTGTCAAAGTCATGCCGCTATCCCCGCCTCCGCCCACCCCTTCGTTCGGCGAAGCTGTTGAAGTCTGCGATCCGTATATAAGCATGTACGGCACAGCTTCCCTAGCCTTCCCTCCTCACAAGCACCTCTCCTTTCGACCGCCCGGAAGGACTCTTGTTCATAGCATCCTACATCTTCCCTCTTTCCCTTGCTGTGGTATCGCAGCGCACATCTCCAACCATGTTTCAACCTCGCCCTCTCTCAACAGCCGTCTCACTGCTGCTACTTGGTGCAGGACAGGTGCACGCAGGCTTCGACTCGACAGCCGACAACAACGTCGCCGTGTACTGGGGGCAGAACTCGTACGGCCAAGGCACAGGCCCCCTTGCGCAGCAAAGGCTTTCCTACTACTGCCAGAGTGAGTCTTCCAATATTCCGAGTCACCGAAGAAATCGGGACCAAGTTGCTGACCACAAATGAATCACGCAGATGAGGATATCGACGTACGCCACTACCATCCCCTCCTTCTTTGCGGAGATGATGGTTGAGCTGAACGAACACAGATCTTCCCCTTGGCCTTCATGACCGTCATCCACGACCAGTACGGCGAGCCCGAAATCAACTTCGCCAACGCCGGCAATAACTGCACCACCTTCGCCGGCACGGCTCTGCTCGACTGCGGGCAGTTGGCGTAAGCAGACCCTTCCCTCCCACCACCTCACCTTCAAAACCACCCATCTAACACCTCCCCAGCGAAGACATCCCCACCTGCCAAGCCCTGAACAAAACCATTCTCCTCTCTATCGGCGGCGCCACCTACACCGAAGGCGGCTTCTCAACCCCGGACGCCGCCGTCGCCGCCGCAAAAGTCGTCTGGAACACCTTCGGCCCCGTCAACCCGTCCTCCAACGCGCTCCGCCCCTTCGGCAATGCCGCCGTCGATGGCTTCGACTTCGACTTCGAGGCCGGCGTCACGAACATGGCGCCGTTCGCCAACGAGCTGAGGAGCCTGATGGACACGACGACGACGCAGGACGGGGTGCATCGGTTCCTGACGGCGGCGCCGCAGTGTCCGTACCCGGATTATGCGGACAACCAGATCTTGAACGGAAGCGTCTATGTCGACGCCGTGTTCGTGCAGTTTTACAACAAGTAAGTTGAGCGAGTCCGCGGCCCCGGTGGCGCTGCACCCGCTGACGACGACCGAACCAACCACAGCTACTGCGGTCTCCAATCCTTCACCCCCTCCTCCAGCACCCAGAACAACTTCAACTTCGCCACCTGGGACAACTGGGCCTCGACCGTCTCCCGCAACCCGGCCGTCAAAGTCCTGCTCGGCATCCCCGCCAACACGGGCGCCGCCGGCAGCGGCTACGAGCCTCCGTCAACCTTGCAGCCCATCATCGACTACTGCAAGCAGTTCAAGAGCTTTGGCGGCGTCATGATGTGGGATTCCAGCCAGCAGGAGGCCAACACTGGGTTTACGGCGGCGGTGAAGGGGTTCCTGGGCCGGGATCAGGAGGATGATACTTGCAAGGCGGCGAGGGAGGGCATGAGGTACCTCGAGAAGATGGAGCGGGAGAGGATGGTGCAGCAGAAGACGGCACAGGAGATTCTGCAGCGGGAGCGGATGGATCAGGCGAAGATGATGCGGGAGAATTTGGAGCAGGAGAAGATGGATCTGGAGAAGATGGAGCGGAAGATGGAGCTGGAGAGGATGGTGCAGGAGAAGATGGCGCAGCAGACGATGGAGCAGGAGACGATGAAGCAGAAAAGTTTGGAGAAGGACGAGTTGTAAGTGGGAGTAGGAAAAGAGTGAATGGGGAAGAGAGGTTGGACTTGCGATCGGGGTTTCCCGTGTTCGTGTAGATGTCTGGGAGGATGCGTTCGTTGCTAGGTGGGCTTTTGTCGTGAGTTGACTGGGTGGTTTGGTCGTTCGTAGACCGTATATGTAGATGATAATGGCAGTCAATTCATCCAGACACGCAGTTTCTATCTTTGACATTGAATCTTTGAAAAGAAACACGGAAAGAAGGAAAAGACGAAAAAAGCCAGTATTTCCACCTGATTTCTTGTTGTAGTAATAGCCTCCTAAAGGCATGTATGTATATACAGCCCAAGTGACGAAGAAACAGAGCCCCATGTCATCTACAGATTCAACCTCCCCCCTCCCTCCTCCCAATCCCCATCCCTTCCCCACTACCTCAAACTCGGACCTCGCACCCCCACCACCCCCATCTCGAAGATCCCCTTCTTCCAAGACCACCCCGCCCCATCAACCTCACCCCCACCCCAACCTCACCCCCAATCCCATCTCTCCACCTTCTTCCTCAACCCCCATTTAGATCATCACCTCCCCCCCGTTTCTCCACCCCACCTCAACCCTCTCCCGCCGTTCCCCTCTCCACTCCGTCCTCATGCCCCATCCCCTTCCCCCCGTTCTCCATCCCCTTCCCCCCCATCCGCCTATCCACCTCCCACCAAATCCAAACCGCCACCGGCAACGCCATCAGCACATCTTTCGGAAGCTGGGATCTGCGGCTCCACATGTCTGATTCTGATTTTGCTGCTTCCGTTTCCGTTTCCACTTCCGTTTCTGCTTTTGCTTTTGCTTCTGCTCCTGCTTCGCCGAGGTTGAAGTGGATGGAGTTGGGTTGAGTTACGAGATAGACAGGTAACTTAGATAGATACGGGACAAGTGTACGGAAGCACGCAGACAGAGACAATCGAGAAGGGAAGGAAGTTTGGATTATCGATGGATGTGTTTGTTTAGTGGATAGGGGTTTCGGGTCACGGATGATGGTGATGAATGTTCGATTGCCGATGGCTGTATCGCCATGTCAATGTCCAACGACATAATAACCTGGACCGATTGATCTGTGCGCTGCTGGCCTGTTTGTGTGTGCTATGGCTTCCGGGCGTTCCGTGCGCGGAAGAGAGATCGTGATGAAGCAAGCAGTCCAGAGCACCCAGCAACAAAGCACCTCAGGCCCGGCTACTCATGTTCCGGACTTTGCAATCGAGGTAGGTCGGAACTACATACAACAAAACCTTCCTTTGAAGAGGTGAATGAGTCTTGGATCACGACGCTTTCGACTTCGGGTATATGTCCTTTTTCTCGGTCTATTCCATTCCATTTTGATCAACGTTTTCCACGTATCCGACCTCTCCTCATCCCATGATCATGCGTCACACTTCTGCAATCCCATCCCAACCCATCCCAACACATCAGAGCCTCGAGCAACAAGAGCAACAACAGCAAGTCCTCAAGACCGCAAGAACACATAAAATCAGATCGAACCAGCACATCTCCCACGAAAACCCCATTCTTCTTTCCTCTCCAACCCTCTCCCTTCTGAGCCAATCTACCAAATCTAGCAAAAACAAAACCAACCTGCATATAGATGAGAAGAAAGCAGCCAAATATGAGCCGAAAATTTCTCCATCGCTGATGCAAATGCCAGATAGAAAGAAAATCGAGATGATCCGAGATAGAAAAGAAGATGCTCTTCTCGCTCCTAGATGCAGCCAAACAGCAAGTGTAGATAGGAGAAATGGAAATCGGAAATAACCCGAGGGCCCGTCTATGCACTCATGCATGCATCCTTCCTTCCATGCATTCCTTCCATCCCCTTCACTCTTTCCCTCTCCTCAGGTTTTCGACCGTGTCGGCCCCTAATCCACCTAACACCACCCAAACCCCTAGACCCCAGCAGGGTGTGGACTGGATTTTGTTTCTTGCCTGTTTCGAGCTTCTCCATTCAGTTTTTCTCCTCTGTCCCTCCTTTCACAATAATCCTTCTAGTCCAAGAACGTGAAAAGATTTGTATGCACGACATTGAGGGCGCGATCCGCATCTCTCTCCTCGATAACGCAAGAAATGTTGATCTCGCTGGCACCTGCATCGCATATTGTCAGTCCACGTTCACCCCGCTTGAAGAAAAAGCAACCACAGCCACCAAAGACCACGAGTGGTGGACCACAACTAGGGACCGCAAGCGGGAACTCACCCTGACTGATCATCTCAATATTAACCCCATTCTCCCCCAGCACACTAAAAAACCTCCCGCTAATCCCCACCATATTCTTCAGCTGCTTGCCCACCAGACTCACAATCGCCATATCAGGCACCAGATCGATGGTGCCCACCTCGCTCAGATCGACCACGCACCCCTTCAGGTCCTCGTGCTGGATCACGTACTCGTCTTCCGCGGTGCCGTTGCCGTTGGTCAGCATCCTGGACTCGGAGTGCAGGACGAGGGAGACGTGGACTTCGGAGCTGGAGATGAGGTCGACGGACATGTTCCACTTGTCCAGGATGGAGAAGATGTTGCGGAGGAAGCCGGGGGCGCGGGTGCGCTTGTTGGAGTGCACGTTCAAGACGACGATACCTCGTTTGATCGTCACAGCGGTCGGACGTTTCGGGCCCGCGAGCTGAGCCGGGGAGCAAGAGGAGCGGGTGCGGAAGAGACGGGGGTCGTGGAGGGGTTGTTTGGGGTTCAGTTCTTCGGGGGAGTCGGGGAAGATGACGGTGCCTTTGTTGCGGGGGTTCATGACATTCTTGATGCGGATTGGGATGCGGGCGCGGATGACTTGCTCCATGGTGAAGGGGTGGATGACCTCGGAACCGTAGAAGGTAAGCTCTGCGGCTTCCGAGGGCGAGACGGAGGATAGGAGCGCTGCGGTGGGAACTTTGCGCGGGTCCGCCGTGAAGATGCCGTCGACTTCTTTCCAGATCTGGAGTTCGGTGGCGGAGATGCCGACGGCGCAGAGGGCGGCGCAGAGGTCGGTGTACCCGCGCCCGATGGCGTTGAGGAGGCCGCCGGGGACGTTGCCAAAGAAGCCGGTTATGACGGGGACCTTGGGGCCACAGGCGCGTATCTCGTCGCCGAGGGAGTGCGCCAGATCGGCGTAGAAACGCTCGTCGAGGCCCTTTTGCGCGTTTGTGTTTCTGCATACGTCCGAGAGGTCGACGTATTGCGCCGGCACGCCGTGTTCTTCCAGCAGCGCGGCCATGTATCTGCAGCTGAGCTTCTCGCCTTTGCTGATGATCTTATCTTCGGCACGGATGCTGACTTCCTCGAGGTGCTGCGCCGATTCGAGGATTTTGACCAGGCCGTCGCACTCGGCGTTGACGCCTGCGGTGAAGTCGGCGAGGATGTCGGCATTCTTGATCGTGTCGGTGGCATGCTGGATATGGTCGCTGCGGATAGCCTCGACGATGGGGTCGTAGTCCCTCGAGCCAGGAATTTCGGCCGCGCGGGCTGCGCGCAGGAGTCTGGAGTGAAATCAGTCTCTCAATTCTTTCCAAAACACTGCCAATCTGCCAATCCAACATACCGATTCGTAGTCCCCTCAATCTTCGTGTTGTTGCTGCGAGCCGAGCAGACAATTGCGACGCGGTTCCCCTCAAGGCCTGCCCTTGTAAGTTTTAGCACCTTTAGGTAATGTTCTCAGGAGTGAATCGCATACTTGACCACCTCCGCAATATTGACAGCAAACTTCCCGACACTCGTGCCCCCAAACTTGAGCACGACCCATCCGCCCGGCAGCTCCTTTTCCTCCTGGTGGTTCGTTCTTGAGGCGTCGCCGTTGGTCAATGTGGGTGACATTTTTCTTCGTGGGGGGTTACGGCTTGCTACGGCTTGCGGTCCTTGTGGTCGATTGAGACGCAGGGTGCTCGTGGACGGTAAGAGTGGAGTGGTATGTGGTGGTCGGGACGATATCGCGTGTGTATGGCGGACTTCGTTGCGTGCGGTTGTGGTGGTAACAATGACAATGGCGAGTTATGAGTATGATGTGAGTGGTGCGTGGGTGGTGGGTGGGATGACAGAAGTTCGACTCACCTTGCGCACCGACCTCGGCGGGGAGATTTTTCGGCATGCGTCAGGGCCAAGTAACGTTATGCCGGGGACTGACAGCTGGCAGCGTACGTTGTCAACACCATCACCAGCAAATGATATCGCATGTAAATGCAATTCATGTCAAGCTTCCTGTCAATGTGGTTTCTAGTGTCCGAACACTGAACGAGGATATTTCACACTCCCATTGACGCCGCGCTATGCCGAGTATGAGTGAGGTATCAGGAACCACGCGAGTATCCCCCCTCCCAGCAAGACAACCACCATACCCGTCCGTCGAAAACACCACCAGACGCCAGAGCACTAGAGAGAGGAAATCCGAGTATCACCCTAACCATGCATGATCCTCCCTCCCCCACCCCCAGAAATCCGCCATCCGATCCTTCGTTCACCTACCTACCGCCTGTATCCATCCCTCGACCTCTCCATCCTTCCCCCACCTCTCTCATACCCCCTCTCCCTATCCCTATCGTAATACTCCCGCTCCCTCTCCCTCTCTCTTCCCGGACTCCGACTCCTCGTTCCCCTCCTCCTCCCATCATGGCCTTCATAATCCAGCCGAGTATCTCTATCCCTATAATCACGTGAAGAAGGCGGCCTACTCCGATCCCGACTCCTCCTGGCCTCATCTGGCTCCCTCGACCTCGACGTCCTTCCGCCCCTCGGCCCCGCGTCCGCGTAGTTAGGGATATACGTATCCACATTGCCAGCGACGGGGGGAGGGGGTCCGCGCATCGGTCTGCCGCTGCCGGGTGGGACGGGTGGGTGTGGAAGGGGATGACGACTACCTTCTGGAGGAGGCGGGGGGAGGTTTTGACGGGAGCCAGGGGGCCCAGCGTACGGGAGGGGAGGGTGTTGGCGGTACGGGTCTGCATCGTAGGCGTGGCGTCGTGGCGGAGGCGGAGGGCCGCGGTAGTCGTACGCAGCAGCCGGGACACGGCCTTCGTAGCTGCCACCGCGCATGCCAGGAGGACCGCGGTCAGGTGGTGGAGGGTACGCACCACCACGAGGAGGAGGTAGGCGGTCACCGCCGTTCATGTAGGGGCCTGGGGGACCACCGTGGCCGTTGGGTGGTGCGCCTGGTGGACCGATCCATTCGCCGTTGGGACCCATGCCGACGGTGCCGCCGGCGGGGGCGGGAGGCATGACGGGTTTGTGGGCGCCGCGCATGTTGCGCCGGTCGAACTCGTGGGAGTCGGTGAAGCGGGGGAGGTCTTCTGGCCGGGCGGGTTTGGGGTCCGCCTTGAAATAGGGGTGTTGGAGGGCGTCGATGGCGTTGACGCGTTTTCGCCAGTCGAGCTTGAGAAGTTCGCTGAGGAGGGATATGGCGAGGGTTCCTTGGCTGGGTTCAGGATGTTAGGAGGGGAAGACGGCTTTCGATGACTGGGGTACTCACTCTTTAAAGACACGGCCCAAAGAGCCTTTGCGTGGTTCAAACTGCTTGACGCCGTCGCAGCCGGGGAGTAGACTCCAGCCTGGCATCGTCTCTTCTGTCGGCGAACCGACCAAGTCGAAGATCATCTGCGTCTGTGCCAGATCACTCGATCCGGCAAGAATAGGTTTGCGCTTGAACATCTCGCCAAACACGCATCTATATCTCGGTTAGCATGGTCTTCTTCCAATGACTAACCGCGTACTGACCCTGCACCCCACATATCGATGGCCGTGGTGTAGCGTCGTAACTGAAGCAGAAGCTCAGGAGGACGGTACCACCTGGTCACCACAAGTGCCGTGTAGTCTCTTCTCGCCTCTCCTCCGCCACGTCCAGCCCTAGGCGCGGGCTCGTCGTAGTGCCGGGCAAGACCAAAGTCGGCAATCTGGAGGATTCCTTTGTTGTTGATCAACAGGTTGGCAGCTGTGATCTGAATTAGTTCAGGGTGTTCTACAGACTCCACGAACGACAGGTCTCTTACCTTTCATATCACGGTGCAGGATGTGATTCTGTCAGAGTAATCGTCAGCGCCGTCTCCATCAGCGACATGATACGCTCGGCATAGCATACATCATGCAGATACCGCAATCCCTCCAGCAATTGCAGCATGTAGCACTTGATCTGAGGTTCCGTGAACTGGACTTCCGGGTTGTCAAGCAGACCCGACAGGTCGTGGTCCATGTACGGCGTAACCATGTAGAGGACCGCACGTTTCCTTCCCTCGCCTAAAGTTCCGCTTGGTCAGTCGACAATTCCTCCTCACGCTGGCGATCAAATTGTACCCCTTGTTCTCTCGACGGCCATTTCCTCGAGTTTCAAGACGTTCGGATGGACAAGCATCTTCAGTAGTTTGATCTCGCGCAACGCGGTGATGGGAAACTGCGATCAAGGTCAGTCTCATCCGCACTACAGCTTTGCGCACGAAGCTCCTCACCCCATCCTTTTCGTTATGCATAAGAATCTTTTTGAGCGCCACGACCGCGCCAGTCCGTAGTGACCGTGCCTTGTGTACCTCACCGAACGTGCCCTCGCCCAATTTGCCCATGACATCGTAGTCCCGGATCCCGGAGCAGCCTTTGAATGTGCGATTGCTTAGATGCGGCGCGGGCGCGGTGGAGGGTGCGGTTTGCGCCATGATCGTGAATTGGAGCGCGGAGATGCTGGTTTCGGACGCGACAACGGATGTGTGGAGGTTTACGGACGAGAAACGGCTTTATGGCTCGACTGAAGTTGGGCGGGCTTCAAGCTGTTTGTGTCGCGACATGTATGCGCCGGGGGAGCTGGAGGCGAAAGACTTCAGGTATTCAGGGTGACAACGGGGGCTGCCATTCGCGATCAAGGGAGAGAAAGTATGTTGGCAGTGGTACAGGTGTCCAGGTGGAGGACGCGTTCGGTTGGCAAAGGGCAGGGTGGACGATTCGGGCTTTGGTTGCATATCGATCGCCAAGCCTTGAGGTCGGTGGTTCCGCTCCGCTTGACGCTCCAACCACCGAGTCGGCCCATCTGACGACGATCCCCAGACCTCACCTCTCCACTCCCCCGCCCAAACCATCACAACACCACACACTCCAGTCAGTCCAATCTGAGGATTGATAGAACCTCCAGAACCTCTGCTAAATCACTACAGCCTCAAACAGGAACCAAAATGGCAGCCCCCCGCGGTCACGGCCCTGCTCCCGGCGGGCACCCCATCCACCTCCATCCTGCTCGGCCGCTGTACCGCTTCTTTGCTACCGGTCTGGGTGCCAGCATGTGGTTCTTCGTATGATAGGAGCTCGTCTGATGGGCGTGTTCTGCGACTGACAAGATACAGTTGATGTACCGCGCGAAGCAGGACGGCGCTGTGCTCTTGGGCCTGAAGCATCCTTGGGACCATTGAACCGGCGACGATGATGATGACGGGTTATGATACGAGCGTGCAGGACATTCGGCGCGGGACCGGCCGGTGACTGTACATAGGGAAGAACGGCGTTTGGGATAGGAGTCTTGCAATCGATTCTTCCGGCATCATGCCACCTTGTCCGGCTTAGATGGCTGCTGGAACTCCGAAAACCGGTGGACTCCTCATGTCTTTCGATGATCTCGATGAGTGCGTGTAGAGAGAGATCTTTTTGTTCCTATAATCTTCTTTCTCTCTTTCAAGAAAGAAACGACTTGGTTCTATGAACACATTCCTTGGCACTTTTCTCATGAAGTGGCCCTATCTCACGATTTCTCCTTGTGCCCGGACTTCGCTGTGACTTCTAGTTCTTCTTGTTGAAAATGTACAACGATGAAAATATGGCTGAAGGGAAGAGGTGGTTGGCCACTCGGCGCAGAGTTCTATCAATGGTTTTCAAGACGGCTGAGAAATATGGCGCGAGGACGAGGAATTTCCGAAGAGACTGGAAGCAGGCGTAAGGCGATCAAGCTTAAGAAGATGGGCAGCCATAGCTGCAAACCCTCAAGTGCTCACTGTAGTGTCTGTTGTGGTTTCAAAGATTCGAGAACATCGGTCGGCATGCTGGTCGCTTCAGCAGTCTGGCTTTCCGCGGCTGTTGTGGATGAAACGAGCCAATGTGATGCCATGGAACCCCTTCGAGCTTCTCAGTAAGTTGCCACCGTTCATGCAAATATTGCCTTTTGCTAATAGAGCCCTCAAATTACAGCAGGCAGCAGAGGCCCTTCTCTCCAAGTCAGTCGTTCGACCAACTCGACTTCACTTCGCTTAGACACCCACCTGCGCTGATATTGGATCTTGTCACCCGCCCTCTCCCTCTCCCGACAACACCAACACAAAATGGCCGGATCGGTATAAACGCTCCCACCTAACTGAATCTGATACGCTACACTGATCTCTACACGTCCAGAACGACAAGAAGCAGCCGCAGGCATTCCCTCCCCCGCGCGTTCACCGTCCCGGTGCACGCAACTTCTCGCGACCGTCGACCTTCGCCCAGCACTTCTCGCGCGCGTCGCCGTCGCCGCCGCCGCCGTCCCGGCCGCCACCCCCGCCGCCGACGACGCAGCAGCAGCCGCCTCCGCCTCAGGAGAAAAAGGCAGACAAGATGGATTGGATCCCCGGCATGAAGGAGAAGCGGGAGACGGCCGAGGCCGCGCAGAAGGAGAAGGAGGAGGAAGAGGCGGCGGAGATCAACGAGATGGCCTGGAAGATAAGGCGCCAGCTCGCGAACACGGGGCTCAACCCCAAGTACAAGTACAACTATCTCGCCGACCAGCCCAAGGAGAAGGACGGGGACGAGAAGGACGAGGACGACGTTGCGATGATGATCGCCTCTTTCCCGACGCCGTCCCGCCAGGAGGATGGAGATCCGGTCACCCCGTGGCCGGATCTCTATCCTCAAGCCAACGTCTTCGCCTCCCTCAACAGGGAGATCCACGCCCCTGACGACCTCAAGCGGGCGGCGTACCAAGAGGTCTTTGACCTCCTCTCCGACACATGGCTCGCAATTACCGGGCAGAAGACGCCCACGATCTTCGTGGCCAAGATCTTGGACGAGGTCCTGGGCGTCAAGCTTGCTCCAGCGACGCCGCAGCCCGTGAGCAGGAAGACGTCAACGCCGCTCCTGGCCTCGTTCGCCAATGCTCCGATCATGGGAGCGGCGCCCTCCGCCTTCACGACCACCCCGGAGAAGATGAGTCCGGCCCTGGACTCTGACGGGTCCCCTCGCCCAGACTCTCCCACGCTAGGTGCCAGTCAACAAAACATCTTCGACACCAAGCGCAAGGCCACCAATCCGAAGACCATCGTCTCGACCCCGCACATCGCCGCCATAGAGAAATGGACCAGCGTCGTCAACAACCTCATCTACTGCCCTGCGGACAACCAAAAGCCCCACCAATCCCCCCTCAAGCACCTCACCTCCCTCTCGATGAAGATCGCCCGCGCAGTCCTCAAGCACACCGGCCACGACCTCGCCGAGAACAAAGCCGCCGAGAAGGCACAGCGCGAGAAGATGGAGATACAAATGGAGCGGGTGCAGTGGAAGCTCAGCGACAAGAAGGGCAGCAGCAGCGGCGGTGGTGGAGACGAATCTGATCCTTTCCAGACTCGTGACAGCCAGCAGAACAGCCCCGCGAACAAGCAGGATATCAAGAACAAGTCGAGCAGCAGCAGCGGCAGTATCGATGGCAAAACGACTCGTCGCTCACCGCCCCGCATGCCACGCGCATCCACCCCGGTCCCGGGATTCAGGAAGAGCAGCAGTAGTGATACTCACGGCTCCGGCCACACTGCTAGTCCGACTCCGAAGAAGAAGAGCAGCGGCGACATTCGCAGTCCAACCACTTTTCCCCATGTCAAGAAGAAAACCAGCAGCGCATTGACGGCCGCTTCTATGCACAGCCCGACCATCAAAAAGAAGTCCAGCACTGGCTCGAGTCCCAACCACCCTCCTCCCTCCCTCAAAAAGACCACCACCACCACCAGCATCGACACCTGGGTCACCACCACCACGACCTCAAACCCTGCCGAAACACCCCAGGACACCCCCACCAAGCTCATCCCCCCCATGCCATCCCTAACGCAATCCCCCTACTTCGCCGCCGGCCTCCGCGCCGCCTTCGCCACCAAGTTCGTCTCCTGGGCCGAGACGTGGGTCGAGTGGGCCAAGTGGGTTGAGGACGAGAAGGGCTTATCCGAGGACGGCGGCTTCAACGGGTCGTATGCGCTCAGCTCGCTTGGTCGGGCGGCGGCGAGTGAAAAGAGGGCGATAGCCGTGGCGGAGAGGCTGGGCTGGCTGGCCAAGCCGGAGCAAAAGACGGCGGGCAAGAGCGACGATGAGGATGCGGGGGTGGAGAACGTGGATGTGGAGAAGGCGATGGAGCGTGATGTTGTTTGGGCCAAGGGAGGAGAGGTCGATGGTAGGATGAGGGAGATGGCGCGGAGGGGTGAGGGAGGGGTGTGGAGGAGATGCGAGAGGCAGATGCGTGGGAAGGCGCTGAGGGGGGCCAAGGCGTCCGAGGGGCTGGAGGCGAAGAAGAGGTTTGGGGAGTTGTGGAGGGAGGAGTTCGGGGGCGAGTGAGCTGGTTTGGTTGGTCGGTGGTGGATACCGTTGGCGGTTCGTGCAGCGTCCTGGATTCGGGCTCCCCCGTCTTTTCTATCTCGATCACTCTCGACTTAATCTCCAGCGGGCGAGCTGCTGGAGGGTGGTCCGCCTTACCATGGCTGAACCACCGTCTGTTTACATTATGGAATGAGGCTGAGGTATTTCAGACTCGAGAAGCGGCGGTGCCTCTATGTATTAGTATGGAATCTTCTTTCTTCGATCTCCACATCGCACTGCTTGCCGTATCGCGATATCAAGTTCAGTCCACAGGTTTAAACAGACAGACGCCTCCATAATCCGCAAAGGAGGAAGACAAACATCTCCAAAGACGTGGGTTCGTGGTGATGCCAGGGCTGGTAGGGGGTCATAGGGTGGGTTGACCGGAATGATAGAGCGCAAGGCTTCAAAATCGTGCCATTCTATCCAACGAACGAAGTCGGAGATAACCGATTTATCAAGTTGCGGACATGGATAAGAAGGCCGAAAAGGTCATATACCCAGAAGGACACAGCTCGTCATCCACTGACCCTTCCATCCCTCTCCATTTCCAACGCCGGCATCATCCCCAAAGATCCACGAGATACTTTACCAAAAAAAAAAAGGGCATGGTCAAGCCACTCTCCAGACCCAGCAAGCCCGGAGAAAGGACACCGAAACAATCATCAATCCCAAAGAACCTCGTTACCCTCTCCTTCTCCCCCCTCATCCACACCACCCCAGCCCAGCCCGCCCTCACGCCTTCCCCTGCACGCTCTCCCGCCCCACCGCCGCCGCCGCAACACTCCCCCTCTTCGCCAACCGGAACCCACCAACGAGCATAACCAGCGCCTCAAGACCCAAAACCACAGCCAGCGTGACCATAGCCCCGATAACGCCGCCCACAGCCGTCGAGATGCCGTGTCCAGCACCGCCGCTTGCATCCGAACCAGCCGCCGACGAGGCACCAGACGAAGACCCGGAGCCGGCGTCCGCATACGGCGCACAGCTCCCCGTCGTGTTGCCGCACATGGAGCACCACTTCTCCGTGCTGCCGACTGCGAAGTTCTGCATGCCGGATACGAACGCTGTCCATGGGATCGTCGTGTTGGCGCCGCCGAACAGCGGATACGCCACGGGTTCGCTGTCCGCGCTCGTCGTGCCGTTGTGGTAGAGAAAGCGGACGTAGAGGTCGTCTTCGCTCGGAAAGGACGCGGCTGCCTCGACCGGGGTGAACAGCTCAAACATCATGGCACTCGCGTACTCGGGGATGCCGTAGAAGTCCGGGTTCGCGGGCGGCAGGTCCGCGAGCCCGAAAAAGGAGAAGAAGGTGGCGTAGGCGCCGAATTGGATGGTTAGTTTTTGTTTGGAGCCTGAGGTGGTGATGGTGGTGTTGAGGGCGGAGAGGATCTCGGCGGCGAGTTGCATGCCGACGATGGCGCGGATGGGGGAGCTGGCGTTGTAGGCCAGGTTGTACTCGTGGGTGGAGGCGAGGGTGAGGGTTTGGTGGAGGGTTGACGGGGTGAGGATGGAGGAGGAGTTGATGGTGGCGTTGTGGATCTCGGCGACGTTGATGAGGTCGAAGACTGGGGTTGGGTTAGTGTTGGGAGTTTGAAGTGGAAGCATACTCGACCCGTGTTTGGGCATGTGGGATCTGGCCAGCGGTACCCAATGGGAGGTTGAAGCTGGTCTGGCTGCGGGATGGGGATGATGTTGGGGATGACTGACCAGTGTAGGCGTTCTTGAAAGTAACGTCGTCGGCAGCAAACGTGCCATTCACGACCGGTACCAAGCTCTCGTAGAAGTCCCGAGTGCTATCCAGCGTGTCCTGGTACTCGCTCGACAAAAAGTAGTCGTTGGAGCTGACCTCGGCGTTCCCGCAATCACTCGCGTCCTGCAGCCATCCGTTGTCCTCGCTGCCTTGCCCCGTCGACGTCAAGCCCACAGGGATCAACTGATACCCGTCCATCGGCGCCGTAACATTGCTCCCATTCCGCAGCGTCTGCGTCCCCAGCGCCGAGCCAACGGGCGGATACAATCCCTGCAGGAAACCCGTGGCCGAATTCTGGAGTACTGTGTCTGCGGGCGCGGTGACGGAGATCTGGGCCTGCTTGACGAGGTCTGTGTTCATGCCGGCGATCTTGTAGGAGGCGGAGGAGTCGATGTATCGGTTGCGGTAGTATTGGCCGCTGTTGTAGACCTGGGCGTAGCCGAGGTCGGTCAGGTTGGCGGGGGCGAGGGCTTTGGCGGTGCGGTCGCCATGTCGGTGGAACATGTAGACGCCGAGGATGGTGTCGGCGGCGTGGGAGAGGGGGAGGGTGGTGGAGAGGAGGAGGAGGGTGGTTGGGAGGGCGGAAATCATGGCGGCGGTTGGAGGAGAAGAGAGGTGCGAGAGTCAAGACTCAAGACCTAAGACTCAAGACTGAAGACTGAAGACACGAAAAGGACGAGAGGAGAGCACAATTGAGTCTCTTGATGTGGAGGAGACAGCCTGATCGACTGGGACAAAAAGAGAGAACAAACCGCAATGGTTCCTCGACAAGAGCAACAGTGGAGGAAAGCAATGGCCGGTTAAAAGCCGCTCAAACTCAGCAGCACAAGCAATATTAATCCCTCAGGTACCTCTACCTCAAGGTGGGGTGGACGAATAGTCATTGGCGGGGTGCTATCTTCCTACCCATGGCGCCCAGCTGCGGCACGAGCCAGACGAGCATGTCCGAGCCAGAAGAGCTTCGAGCCGGCCACGACCATTTCTCAATAGTCCTAGTCCCTCGATCCCAACTTACCTATCACCACTCACCGCTCCCCTCCGCTCCCGGCTGTGGCGCAAAACGTTAGCCGGGTTGAGAAAAGCGTTACCACAAGCCCGCTGTCGGCGCGCCTCGTCTTGGCTGTTGGAGCCGAGGGTGCGGTTTTCCGAGGAGATGCTGAGCGAGTAGAGCGAGTAGAGCGAGCAGAGTGAACAGTGAGCAGTGAGCAGCGGGCAGGGAGCAGTTGAGCAGAGTGAGCAGAGTCAGGTGTTTCGGCCTAGTAATGTACCCGTACAGGATGTGCTGCAGCAACGGAAGAACGATGGTGTTGGATACGATGCTGGAATAACTAAGGTGGGTACACGGCCGGCGGGGTGCATGGAAGCCCGTCGGGGGACTCCGACGCGGGGAGAAAAGTCTGGAGATGGAGAGTGGGTATGGGGCCGGGTTCGCATGTCAGCTTGATGTTTTCCACTTCCTCGCTGCTGGGGAGATTTGCGGACGATGCTGAGGGTGATGAGAGCGACAGTCTGGAGAGCATCGCGTCGTCCGTGTTCTTGTGCATGTCGGATGTGTGAAGTGCTTACGCTTACGTGATCGGTACTGGAGCTCGTAAGGCGGCATCTTATCTTATCGGATGCGAGTCAGCGTACGGAAAATGTTGGGATGGCCCCAAAAGGCAAGTGTACGCATGCGTCGACTGGCAGTTGGACACGTTATGAGCATTAGTCGCCGGCGAAGGGTTCGTCCTGTGTCATTTACGCGTGTCCGCATAGGATATGATGCGGTTTCCGTCATCAACGACGGCGCTTCTATATGCTCAACAGCCAAACAACATCCAACGAGCTACCTCCTCTATCACAATCCCACCATCCACACCCTACTCCTCCTTAGCACCACCCCTACCCGCCCTCTCAGCCTGCTCCACGCTCTTCTTATCCGTCTTGATCTCACCCTGCCCCCCCATCGCGCCCATCAACCCACCCGCCGCCTTCCACGGCCTCTTCATCTCGCCCGTCGCCGGCTGGCCCAGCAGGTGGATCTTGACCAGGTTGCCCTCGAAGGCGCCCTTGAGCGGGATGATGCTCTGGATGAGCAGAGGGTTCGTGTACTTGAAGTAGATGTGCATGACGGCCATCATGCCGACGCCCATGAGCTGCGACTTGAAGAGCTGGCGCAGCTGCGCCAAGTCGTACGCGTGGATCGTGGTGGTGACCGATTTGGGCTCATCCGAGGAGCCCATGGGCGCCGGCTCGACGTATTTGAGGACCGTCATGTCTGTGGTCGGCGTGTTAGTTTGCTTGCCCATATACGTGGTTGATGACGGTGGCGGTGGTGGAAGCGTTGCGCCGGGCACTGCCGCACACGCGACAAGCTGGTCGAGGCTTTGGGAATGCACGATCTGTGGACGTACCCTTCTTCTTGTTAATCTGCGCCTGGACATAGAGGTAGATGCCCGCGATGATCAGGTTGGAGACGATGTAGCATGCGCGAACAATGTTCAGCACATTCGGGTCTTCAAACGGAATCTTCTTCGACACCTGCATCATAGCCCTAAACACCCAGTAAGTATCCGCCGCATCCACAAGACCAGTGTCTCCAGAGATCTGGCGTAACAGCGACATACAGGATGATGACCAGGTTGGTGCTGCGAGGCGAAAGTCAGCATTATTCTCGTCGCAAGCAGTGGGCGCGCAAAACGTACATTTGCGGGTTGAGTCCCATGATGGCGGTGGTGTGTCGCGCGTTGGGATTTTGTGTGGGAAAGGTGGTGGAGGAGAGTCTGGCGCGAGGGGAGGAGTATTTGTATGCGCGCCCGGCGGGTGTGTTGGAGTTTTGACGGGCGACGAAGAGGACACGATGGATGATGGGGCTGGCGGGAAGTTGAACGCCTCTCTCGGCCGTCGGCGGGCGAATCGCCGACGACACCCCGTCTCACCACTCTGTTCTTTGCACTTCCACCTCACTTTCCGGATGCATTTCAGAAAGTTAGAAGAGCCAGTCTACGGTATTTAGTTGTGATCGAGCTCATTGCAATCTTTATCACCTATAGTGTGGATTCTCTCCGTTTACCAGAATAACAAGGGTAGATTTGGTCTCAATTTGTACTCGACACTAAGCAGACTCACTTTGCTGACCTGGGAGGTTCATTGAAGGCTTTCTTCGAGATAGTCAGAGACACAATTCTGGCCGCAATCAGGTTGACCGGTCCTCTGACTGTGTTCCTTTCACTTCCACCTCATAAATCCGTATGCATCTCAAAAAGCTTACAGTACGCACGGCAGGTAGCTCAAGTGAGAAGCGCCAGTGGCGCGAACATATAACCCGGCCTGGGAATCAAAATAGAGCAACAGGACTTTTCATTTCGATCTACTGACAGGATGCTACATTTTCAACTACGGTTGTCAAACTTGAAAAGGATGAAGCACGGGGATGATGATGCCAGCAGACTTCGTCTCACTACTCATTCGTAGCAAAGCGGAGGCAAGCCTCACATGACCATGTCCTTGTCGTGATCCTCGTCCTCCTCATATCGAACGTTGAGCTTGTCGAGAGCGTCGGCCAATTGAGGGAGTAGGTGCCGCTGCTGCCTGTATGCCTGCTTCCTGACCCGCCTAGGCTTCGGTTCCTGCATACCCGCCCTAGTCTGCACGGCGGATCGGTTGGTCTGAGCAGCGTATGGAGCCTGGGCTGGTTGAAGCATGCCTGCACGAACCTGCCCAGCATGCGGCTTGTTTGCCGCAGAGCCTTCCGCACCAACTTTCTCGCGAGACTTCTTTGCCGGAGCAGGGGACGTCAGGCCAGCCGCTTGGGCCATTTTGGCACCGTCAAGGTCGCGCTGAGCGGGCGCAGCGGCTCCTGTAAGGTGGCTTGAGGGCATCGATGGCTTTTTGGGTAGGGTAGTAGGGGCCCTTTCTGAACCGTCAAGATCGCGCCCAGCAGGCGCAGTGGGGCCTTTAGGGTGGCTTGAGGGAATCGATGGCTTTCTCGGTAGGTTGGTACGCGCACCACGAGCGGCTGCCTCCTCCACTGCTTCCTCCCGCTTCACAAAGGTAACTGGCGGGAAGCCATGCGAGGGCGGACGGCTGAATACGTTCGCATTTGCATGACCAGCGACCCGACCTGCTGGGCGAGGGATTGAGAATGAGACCTTCGCCGGCGGACGGCTGGACACTTCCGCACAGGCTTGATCCGCGACCTGGTTCGCCGAAACAGAGGCTGGGAGATCAGCCGGCTGGCCCTTTTTCGAACCGTCGAGGTTGCCCTGGAAAGACGCAGCGGAGGCAGTGTGGTAGCCGGGCGGCATCCAAGAAGCTTTCATGTGGGAGGCGTTGGACGTGAGTTCACCACGAGCAGCAGCCTTTTTCCTGGCTTCCTCGCCTTCCCTCACGAAGGTGATCGGCTTTAAGGTCGAGCGCGTACTGTCAGCTACCTGATGAGCACGGCGGAAGTCCTCGAGCTCTCCACGAGTAGTAGGCTCCTTCCCTGCCTCCCCGTTCTTGGCCAAGGACATGGTCTGAAAGTCATACCAGTCCGTACCGCGGGACTCCCGATCTGCCTCAGCTCTGGCTAAGATTGCACGACGTGAATCTTCAAGCTCTCCACCGGATGCTTGTAGGCCCGCGTGACCGGAATCCTGATCTGCTCCGACTCTGGCTATCGTCAGAGGACCGGGAACCTCTACCTCGGCGCTCGATGCTTGCGGGCGCGCGTGGCCGGACTCCTGATATATTCCAACTCTGGCCAGGATTGCACGACGGGCGTTTTCCAGCTCGCTGCAGGGCTCCTCATCAGGCTGGTTTGCGTCAGATTCGGCTGCGAGTGCAGGACGGCGATCCTTCAGCTCGCTACGAGGAGCAGCCTCCATCCTGTCTTTCTTTCCCCTGAATTTTCTATAATCTTGCCATATTCCACGGCTGGAGTCTTGGAAAGCGCCCAGCCCGCCTCTGACATAATCTGCTTCAGCTTTGGCTACCATCACAGGGTCGTATGATCCAATTTGGTCATTGAGTTTGCGAATTGAGCGGCCGATGCCATTTCTCGATTTTTCTTCGGTCATGACCAGTCCAACACGCTGGTAGCTGCCATTGCAGTCGTCCATATGGCCACCCCCGCACTGCGAGCAAGCCCAATTCCTCCTGAAGACGCGTTTGGCTTTCTGGTTCATTTTCGACCATCCAGCTTCTTGCCTGGCGGTCTTGTAGGCCTCGCTGTTCCTGGTCATCGACTTGACCATCCACGGCGCAACATCTTCTTTTTTTGGTCTTACGCCATTTGAATCCAGCTGCGCATGTTTCCGAGCGATGGATGTCATGCTTTCTTCAAATCTCTGCTGAAATCGACTGCGCATCTCGAGCAGTGCACGCAAACCTTTGGCATTCTCTTTCTCATCGTGGCCCAAACGCTGTTGCTGCGACAGTGGCTCCTTGATCGGTTCCTCATAGTTACTATGATTATCATCGTCATCATCCGCGTGCGGTGCTGTCTGGGATGAGATGTAATGATGCGATGGGTGCTGTTCGTCATCGAGCGCAAGCGGCGGTATTCCCGCGTCAGGCACAAGGCTGTCGCTCATATGGCCTTGAACTTTCGCGTTGTCGCGGATGGTGTCGCTCGGGTCAAGACCCATTGCCTGGAAGTTACCCATGATCATGTTATAACGGTCATTATTCATGGTGTCCGGACGATGATATCTAGTGAAGTCAGGTCTGACGCTTTGCATCATGAACTTTACGACTTACCCGCTTCCACCAACATCATTGGATATGCTCCCATCGAACCTGTGGGGACTGAGACGCATGGATGTTCCGCGGTATCTGATTGGCACGGGTTGTATGAGGGAAGGCGACGAATCTGGCAAGTCGGCGTTTTCATCGACGGGGGGGTCACTGGCATTGCCATCGACAGGGTGGCTACTGGCGGTGAGGCCCTGATCTGGCTGTGCGGAGGTGATTCGGAGCGGCGCAACCTCCCTGTCATGTACAGAGCTGGATGACTCATCCATGGGTTCGGAATCAGTGAACGTATTGTTGCCATGGTCCATAGGGACGTCATCGACGGAGATCTTGCCGGCGGTGGCGCTCTGGACTGGCTGCGTGGGGTGGAATCTGTTGTGATCAGTGTAGCTTCTACTTGGTGAGCGGTGCAACTTTCCTGTCCTGTTCAAGGCTAGAGGACGCCATGGGCTCAGGGTCAGTGACGGGCTTGTTTTCGTCGGCCGCAGAGGTGTCGTGGAGGTCGACATTCCACTCTTGGAAGCCTTGCCGGGCCTTGCTTCGCTTCTTGCGGTCGAATCTTGGCTGATCGTATCCGTAGGTCGAAATCAAGGGGCCCCCGTTGGGCATTTCGATGAAGTCCGCATCGTGATCCATGGCGGCTTGTCGCACAGAGCGCGGGAAGAAGCCTCCGAGCTATTGCAACGACTCTGGTCAGCCAGAGAGGATAAGAAGAGCAGACAAGTGGGGGTAATTTGGTGCAATTGGAAAGATATGGGAGGCGTGAGGCAGACGCCTGCAGAAGGCTCGATGCAAAGTCGAGCGGAAGCTCAAGTCGTTGCTGAAAAGCGCTGACCAGGAAAGCTGCTCACTGGAGCGATTGAATGCAACGAGGAAGAACAGTTGGCGAGCGAGGAGTGATCGGTGCACTTACAAGGGATTGAGTGTCGCGAAGTGGGCGACCGACGAAGCTGAACGAGACGTCGAGCGACGACGGCTTGGATCCCTGTTGAGGAGCCGCTACCGTGGACGCAAGATCGAAGCTTCCCAGTGCACTAAAGCGACTCACGTCAAGGAAGAAGAGCTGGCAAGTGGGGAGCAGTGGGTGTACTTACAAAGTCCTGGGGGTGGAGAGGTTGGTGATGGGGATGGTGGAAGAGAGAGCTGGGCGAAATTGTTGTGTGCGACGAGAGATTGCGGCTACCTTGAGTCAGACGCTATGGCCTAATCTGGCGAAACGTCACGTGGTGGGTACTAGTTGAGGACACGCACATCCGCCACAAGCGGTGGAGAGACCAATACAAGCCCGTAAAAGATGCGTAGACTGTCCGGTTCCAGACTTCCTAAGTGGCGCAGCCGCAGTGGAGGTTTTACGGGTCTTTCGAGCCAAAACACCGTGAGGTTGGGAGCTCAGTGCTGAAAAAGCTCCGACGCGTCGAAAGGCTCGCTCGCTCACGGGTTGCAGCTTCATCTCCATCCGCTTCTTCAGCACGTCCTGAATCAAGATCTTTGGTTGTGCGAGCGGCTATTGTGTGAACGCACACTGTATCGGCATCATGCCAACATGCAACACTATCGCAGAGAGAGAGCGCAAGCCAGAGACTCTGCAAGAAACTAAGTCTACCTACTTCTCGAGCATCCTTATGTCAATATCCCCAGCAGTATGGCTGACTACCGCCTGCGCAGCCACTTCATGCGCACAAAGCCAGCTTGCAATACCAGCGCAGGCGGAGCCGTAGATGGAACGCCCCCCAGAAGAAGCGCCGACACCATATCCCTCCAGATGATTTGCAAAGCCACTCTGTATGTTAGAGGTGCGCAGATTCAAACACGGCTGCTCGTGTACTACATTTCAGAAACCATCTTTACCCAACTAAACTAAACCAAATATCAAACACTTTCTACCGGTCCCACTACCAGACCGTGCTCAGCTCCGGAGTATGGTTCCCCGGTGTTAGCTCTCAGGGGTTTTATAGACACGAGTACGAACCCGGTACTCGCAAGCCGATTCATTTTTTCTTTTCGATTTCTGTACGATTTCTGCGTAATTTGGTTTCTCGTTCTTTTCTGTCCAAGGTTAGTACTGCTATAGTGCCTAAGTGGATGAAAGCAGCAGCAGCACCGCGCACACCACTACCACCAGCCACAGCAGCTCCACCACCACATCTTTCCCATTCCCCATTTTTTGATCCCACCATGGACGGTCTCCAGAAGCTCTTGGCAGAGATAAGGACGTTGCAGGAGTGGAGGAGACGTATACCCTAACAGCCCACGCCGCTGATAATCAGATGTTCAGATAAGAGGACAAGGGATAATGTCGAGGAGGGACCGGCCAAGGCGCGAAGATGTGAAGACCCATCTCCCGAAGGCCAGTGGGCGGAACATCACCGGCTAGCTCCTCAGGACCTCTGAGCTCCCCTCCGCCAACATCTCCTCGCTCTCCGTTCCCCTCGCCGCCAGATCCTCCGCATCCGCCAACATCTCCGCTAGCACCTCTATTCCCAGTGAGGGCGGTAATCTTCAGCGAGAACGGAGATGTCCGGTTCAGAGAAGTAAGCCCGTGAGTGAGGCGCTGCGATGCTGATCCACTGGACTTGAGAAAAGGTGATGGAGCTAATCTCCGCCAGCCCCTCCATTCCCAGTGAGGGCGGCAATCTTTAGTGACAACGGAGAGTTCCGGTTCAGAGATTTAAGTCCGTGAGCAAGGAAGCCGCTGCCATGCGGATCCACTGGACTTGAAAGAGAGAAGGTGGTGGAGCTTTTGAAGAAGGTGGAGGAGAAGAAGAAGGGGATGAAGCGTCTAGGATCATCCCGACGGGGTGCATGAGGACCTATCTCGACGGCAATCTCAGTGAGAACAAAGAGGATCGGTTCAGAGATGTCCTACTGGACTTGGGAGGGAAGGTAGTGGAGCTGTCAAGAAAGGTGGAAGAGAAGAAGGGGATGGGGCGTGGGGAACTATCTCCACGGCAGTCTTCAGTGAGAATGTACTACTGGACTTGAGAGAGAAGGTACTGGAGTTGTTGAGAAAGGCGGAGAAGAATGGGATGGTGCGTCTAGGGATTATCCTGACGGGGGGCGCGGGTACCTATCTCGAGGGCAATCTTCAGTGAGAATGCACCACTGGACTTGAGAGAGAAGGTAGTGGAGCTTTTGAGAAATGTAGAGGAGACGAAGAAGGGGATGAAGCGTCTGGGATCATCCCGACGGGATGCGTGGGACCTATCTCGACGACAAGGCCGTCTTCTGTAGGCAGAAGACGGAAGAGCACTAGGCGTGCAAGTACTTTACACATTAAGCTGAATTAAGCTAACATGTTGACAAACTTGATCAAGCTCTTCAGATAGCATCAAGTACAATCATGAAACAATAATAGTGCCCATAGCACTCAAGCTTTGCTCTTTCCTTTCTTCCTGCTTTCTCCCACATGGCCTCCTCTTCGCCCATCCCGTCAAATCCGTACTCTTCATACGATTAGCAATCTCGCCTTTGCAAATCCAGCACAAGTCTTTCCTTGAAGCCCACCACAATCCAACCAGCACAAGAACTTATCCCAACAAAGCCATCACGAACATGGCCAAAAATTCCGAGCATAACCCAAAGCCCGCGAAAACTTCGCAAAGGCGACGCCACCGCTCCACCACAGCATCTCCCGTTGCCGTCACGCAGATAACCGGTGGAGATCTTTCGCCTTCTAGTAATGCTGCCATCTAGATGCTTGTGCCAGAAGGCCCTCACTGTACTTGGCTCGAACAGGTGTCAAGCGTGGTCCAAGTCGCACTGTCGTCATCACCACCACCACCACCACCACCACCACCGCTGGAAGCCTCTCTCGGGGCCTACGCGATGAGGCGGGGGTTCCACAAACCGCGACAGATGAAGAGTCAGAACCGCAAACAGAACCGTAAACAGCAAAACTTCGCTACCGCAATTGTCACGCCATTTCCCTTCTAACGTTACCCAGCTCAGTTTCTACCGACTCACCGCATCCCCCGATACCCGTGACCGCTATCCATCATGCTACAGCAGTGGGCCTAGAGACTCTTCCAGGCGCAGATGACGGTTTCTGCCAGCCGTTCGTGCATGGCACCTTATGCTTGAACCGCATCACTTCTCACAGACCGCCGCATGTAGAGACGGGAGCGGGATTGAAACCCGTTGGATGGTAGTGTACAAGCTGTAGGTAGCCCACGAGACCTCCGCCTCGCATCGCCCCCGTTACCCGGAAAGAGCACCCAACCCAACCCAAAGACACCGCACCAAACCCCTCCACCCAGCTGAGCCGAAGAAGAAGAAGAAGAGGACGAAGAAGAAGTAGTCGTCGGCTAAGCATCGCTTTCAACCGGGCCCCACGCTCAGGAGACCAGGCCTAAATCGCCTCATCCCCACGCCACTCACTGCCATCGCTCTCCAGATCACCGCCCTCCTCAAGTCCAGCCAGGGCATCCTCCTCCTCGGACGCAGCCTGCTCCTTCTTCACGACCGGCTTCGCCGTGGCGGCACGGCTCGGCCTCTCGGATCGCAGCGACGCAGGCGTGCCCTCGACCGACAGACGCGACGGCTCGCCGACCCCGTCAAGCAAGCCACCCGCACCGATTCCGTTTCCGTTTCCGTTGGCGTTTCCGCGACCGATTCCGTTGGCAGCTTTGCCGGTGCCGGGCGTCTGCTTGCCGGTGCTGGGCGTCTGCTTGCCGATGCCGTTGACGTTACCCTTGACCGCACTCTTTCCCGCGCCCGAACTACGACCAGCACTAGGAGAGCTCTCGCCGCCGAAGCCAGGGAACTCGTGCTTGACAGCCACATCCTCGTCGTCGTCATCCGAGTCCTCGTCGCGCGGGAGCGCCCTCTTGCGCTTCTTGGTTGCGGACTGGGGCGTCTTCTTGCCGGGGGTTTTGGGGCCCGCGCCGGGCTTGGAGGGACAGGCGCCGGCGCCGTTTTGGACGGCCATTTTTTTGATCTTGTGAAGGCGCTCGGATATGGCGCGGGGGGTGGGCTTTTCGCCTTTGTTTTCGGCTGCGAGGGTGTTAGGGTGGGGGAGGGAGGGAGGGAGGGGAGGAGGGGGGCTTACGCCAGGCGGCGGAGATGGCGGCGTAGTCGACTGTGACGGGCATCTGGTTGAGGATGAGGAAGAAGAGCTGGGGGTTGTTAGTATTGTGGGGTTGAGGGCTGGGGGTTGGGGGACGTACGGTCTGGTCGACCTCTGCGTTCCAGCGGATCGGCATTGTGACGGTTGATCTGGGAGGGCTGTTAGATGTTGGACTGCTGACTTGGTTTTATGCGGGTTTCACGGGGCGAAGAAGGGAACGAGAGTGAAGAAGGGAACGGGAGCAAAGAAGGGGATAGGAGTGAGGAAGGGAACGAGAGCGAAGAAGAGAGTGTTATAATAAGACTCGAGAGAGGTCGAGAGTGAGGTTGAAAAGAGGATCTTGGAGTTAGGTAGAGGAACTTGGAGTGAGGTCGAGGCGCGCGAAGCGGACAGCGGCTGGGGAGACTGAAGAGGAGTAGGACTTACGGTATAGGACTTTAGGTGAGGCTTATCACGGATTCAATGTACTAGGATGAGAGCGACGTTGTGGCGTCGCAGTGGGGAGGGTTGTCGAGGGCGTGGATGTTGATGTCGAGGGCACGAGCGGGAGGAGCGTAGAGTCGAGCTAAGCGACACGCGAGGGCAAGATGTCAAGCGAGGCAGGCTGTCCAAGGCAGGATTCCGTGAACTTGTCGGGGCTTCACCAAGATTGTGTGAAGGCTTTACGGTAGGGCGGAAGCTTCCCTCTAGCACGCTCGAGAGGGCTACTGGACTTCTCCTCTGCAACACTTCAGGACTCGAACCAAGCGGGAGCGGGCGAGCAAGATGCACGGTAGGTTGGATGCCAGACCGCAGGACCTCTCCGTCGACCTGAAGCATTCGATCTGCCACTGCCACTGCCACTACCACTGCCAACCGCCTCCCGCCGCTCATCACCTGCAAAGCCCGGCACGTCCACGAAGCTTGCATGCTGCAACACATGTCAGTCTCTACTTAGACGAAAACACCGGACTCACGCACCGAATAGAAAGAGCTCTAGACTCCAAGTCCGTGGGGTATTCACTGGCATCAGACCGCCATCTCCGTCCGCACGGCAACCGCACAACCGCAGCGCCAGCACCACGACACCCAACAGCGGGTCAGTCACCCGTCTCACCACTCCCACGCGCAACCGTCGAGTACGAACGCGTCCGAAACAGCAGTCCGTAAAGTGCATGCAGGCGGTGACGCGAGGCGCGCGCGCAGCTTGCCGCGATCCTGGCCTTGTCCACGGTTCCCGGAGCAGGCAGGGTTGGCCTCGCATTGGATGCATGCATGCGCGCGTTGCTTTTTGGGCAGATGCATCGATCATGCATTTCATCTGGCGCGGCTCGGATCAATGGGGGATGGAGCGCAGTGCTGAGGCCGTGTCTGCGTACGCGGCTTGCGAGAGCGTCCACGACGGCCGGCGCGCGGGATACAGAGAGGATTCAGGTTGATTCTTTTTTCCTTCTTTTTCGTCTCCATTCTCTTGTCATCTCAATGGCCGTCTGAGAGTTGGAACTGCGAACTGGCAAGAATGATGCCGAAATGTCAAACGCAATGGTGCCTCGCAACAATGGTCTCAGGCTGGCGGAATGAAGCCCGGCAACGACAGCATCCACGGCCTCAGCGTAGACAGCAGAGAGCAGACTCGTCGAATCTCACAGCAAAAGGGGTGCATATGCAGCCAGGCGAGCGGCGCGACATGGCCAGACAGTCCAAGGGTCGCGGCATCCCATGAAGTCGAGATGTCGAGTCTCGTCGGGATCCAGTTTTTCCAGCAGCGTCCGACCGTCAGTCAAACTCACCGCAACGACCAAGACGCGGCAGCTCGTCACCTCGTCACCTCGTCACCTCGTCACCTCACGCGTCAAAGTGCATGCATAACGTTACAGCGGCCCCTGTCCCGTCTCTCCAGCCAGCCTTGTTGCAACGACGTCCGGTCCAACGTATCACATCGAGCGCTTCATCACTGGCTTTGGATGCCGTTGTCGCCGCTGGGCAGGGTCGCCGGCGGGACTGTGCGGCTCTGGATGCGCGCAGCGGGCCGTCGGGGGTATGCAGTCTTGCTGCCAGGTCGCTGGGATGTTGTTGCTTTTTGTCGGCTGCGCGCTGGGACGACGGCCGACGTCTGGTTACACGGGCTGTTGAGCAGAGCAACAGGCAGCCAGGAGAGCTGGAGGACCAGAGCTGCTGTTTACTACTGGCTGTTGCGGGAAGGGGTGGGGGGAGATCAGCGGTTATCTAATGGGGTAAGGGATTGGAGCATATCGTGGGAGCAGATGGACTGTTTGATGGGCAGGGCTTCATGGAAATAGCATGTTGCACGGACGAGGTGTCATGGCTGGTACGGCCAATCAATGAGAAGACTTTTGCACTCTCAGTCAAGATACCTGCTGATCCTAAAACTCCACAAGACTGGGGATCGATTCGTGATCGAATGGCGGGGGCAATGCGGTGTGCAACCAATCCCAAGAATACGAACCCGCCAAAACAAAGCCAGAGATAAGCCAAGGGAAGACGTGCAAGTCGTGAAGGGGTAGTCGTGATGGGAGTAGTACATGGGGCAAGACGAGTGATGGGGATGTTGGCAAAGGAACAAGATTGACGCCGTCCACATGACTGACAGCTCATGGGCAACCCTTCAGATAGCGCCAGCATGCATCCAGTCGTCCTCGACAGCCCCAAAGCTAGCATCAAGATTCATGTCGGCCAAAGCACCGGCCTCGAAGTCGAACGAAGACTGGCCGACAGCCGCATCGTCATCCAGCGACGTCGGCGTCTGAGGTTCATTCTTGATCGCTTTCTCAGTAGCCGCCGGCTTCTTCTTCCTCGGCGAGGCCGGCTTGCTCACGCGTCCGCCGATGACACCTATCCACGGCGTCAGCTTCACACTTGACTCCCCAAACCGGGTGCAGCGGTAGAGCACGCATACCGTCTTGACTATCGACCAGCGTCTTCGGAGCCCTGGGCTTTCGGGGAGTGGTGACGGACTTCCTGCGCGTGGATGTTGGCATGGCCCGGCCAGAGCTCGTGGCCTCGTGTTGGAGCGCTTCGGCCGTCTTCTTTGCGATGCGGAATCGGCCTTCGATGGCGTCGTAGGTGGCGCCTTGGCCGAAGAAGTAGGCTACCTTCCTGTAGTCGATCTGCAGTTTTCGTGTCAGCAGAGCACGATTGAAGTGACGTTTGGACTTACGTTGTGGTCGCTGGCAGCCACAAGGGCGCCCAGCAGACGCTGGTACGATTCCTGGCTCTTCCAGTCGATTGGCATGGCGTTGGAGTTGGGGATTGTAGGATGAGTTGGGATGAGTTGGGATGAAGGAACTTGCGACTGGAGTGAAGAATGACCTTGAGAGTGAAGCCTGGTCAGTCGCAGAGCGGCGGAGGTGGCCGCAATTTAAAGACACCCCCGATACTAGTGAGTCACGTTTTCTCGCGTCCTCGTGAATGGATACTGTATCCGCGTTGCGGGGCGGCCAGGGTGGTCGTCTGCAGGCATGCTGTGCATGGCGTGGTGCAGTCGGGGCCTGTCGTGGATGCAGCCAGGCGATGACGCTTCTGGGCAATACGTTAGCGGTGCCACCGCGGCCTGATGATCCATGCTCGTACATGTACCCACACCGGTTCAAGTTCTCGTGCGGCTGGTATGGCTGACTTCGACATATCTGAATCATGAAAGCAGATGGACTTTACCTTGCGTACTTCGTTTCACACTAGGGGTTTTTCTTGCTTCAACAGAGCAGTTTGATTATATCTGGATTCGAGCTCGACGACTATGTACAGGAT
The DNA here is from genome assembly GCA_010015785.1 of Saccharata proteae CBS 121410. Taxonomy (NCBI): domain Eukaryota; kingdom Fungi; phylum Ascomycota; class Dothideomycetes; order Botryosphaeriales; family Saccharataceae; genus Saccharata; species Saccharata proteae. The sequence continues at coordinate 102,709 of ML978719.1, forward strand.
AACAAAAGAATTAATTGGTTATGGGTAAGCGCTCATGGCGACTTTGTATACTGCACTGCCACCCCAACATGCTAAACCTGAAAGGGACTCAGCCCAGAAAATAACCACCATCACACTGAGCTGATCACACTGATCGCATCTCGGAAACTGCTCCATAAGTGTCAAACCCAAACTCTTCTCACATACAAAACGGTAAGCAAGATTTTTACTATGACAACACACTAGCATTACTCGACCTCTCTCCCCTGGCTGGTCTTGACTCCCCATCCCAGAGACACACCTTATCTCGTTGCATACTTAACCTCGCTTCGCGTCCCAAGGCTTCTGTCAAAAGTTGTGCGCTTTGATTTCCACGCCATAAGCGTCGTAGCAATGGATTGTTCGGGCGAAGAGCGGCTCGATGTGTTACTGCACGTGGCGAAGAGGCTTCGAGAAACGTACAGCAGACAACCTGCATATGCCAACCACATGAAAAAATAGGTAAGACCATGATCTTCCTCAACATTCACACGAGAAAGAAGCCTGAGAAGGGTGAAGGAGAATAGAGTAAGAGGTGACAAAGCGGAAGAACTTGAAAAGCAGACGTAAATAGCGAGACTGTAATGGTTTTGTTCGATTGAGCTCTAGCGCGTATCGACTTGTGTCATCGGCGTGAAGTATATGTATCCGCTGTCTCCTGTGCAGCTACACCAGTTTAAACAAAAGTGAGACTGATTCTTCCAATGCGGCTCTCTTCGCCGTACTGGCTGTTGTTCTAGCTTCAGTGACATGATCCTTGCCCAATCGAACATGGCCCCTCAGTATGTGCCTCCTTGATATCGATTCGGATACATGAAGGTATGCGTGGTCCGCAAAGCCTCAGTGCTCACTACCAGGGGACATAGCGGCTGTTTCCAGACGTCACTAGATCCTGTAGCTGGCTCAGTGTCTGTGGTGCATTCTTTGCTTCCGGTGGGCGAGTGCTTCAGTCTGGCAGTGCACATGAGCCTCGCGAGTAGGGCAAGGAATGGGGAGAAGTTCATGTCTAGAGATTCTCAAAGGTCTAATGAATCAACTACCAAAAGAGAAGAATATGTTCCATCCCTGATACGGCCATGTCGCCCTCGAATGCCAGCCAACTGCTTCGCTCGATATCTGCGGCTTCGTCAAGAAGTGGAAGGACAGGCTTTCTTTCTACTATTCTTAATCCAGAACAGACTCTCCGCGGACCTGTAAAGCTAATGCAGAGCTGGCCTCCAGTCAACATATTCGAAGCTATCTAGGCACCAAGTTCCGCCTTGATAGCCATCGTCTCAGTATCAGCCACCATCATGACCCAGTCATCTTCATTGACCGGCTCCGCCTTGACCGCCTGTTCCGTCTGCTCCGGCTCCTCTTTGATCGCTGGAACAACCTGCTCTGGCTCCTGCTCAGGCTCCTGCTCTGGCTCCTGCTCAGGTTCCTGCTCAGGTTCCTGCTCAGGCTGCTGCTCAGGCTGCTGCTCAGGCTGCTGCTCGGGCTCCTGCTCGGGCTCCTGCTTTACCTCGGGAATGACCTGGTCCTGCTGCGGCTCCGTCTTGAACAACTGAGCAGCCTGATCCGGATCCGCCTTGACAAGCTCAGCAGCCTGAACCGGCTCATCCTTAACCGAAGTCTCGACGTCCTTCGCCGCCTTCTCCTCCAGCTTAGCCATCTTCCTTCGTCTCTTGGCGACGGCCTTGAGGGGCTCGGAGTCGCTGTCCTCGTATTTCCCAATGAAACGCGTGCAGCCATTTTCTTCGTCGTCGTCGCTGTAGACTCGCTTTCCCTCACCCTTGCCCTTGCCCTTTAAGGGTGAGCATTCTTTTCCTGATCCTTTCTCTGTCTTCTTGGTGCGCGGGCCACGAGGTTGCGGGGACGAGCCATCATAAGAGGAGCGCAGGCGGGAGTATCGCATGCGTGCCGCATGGCCGTTTGAGATGTTGTTTGCGTCGGCAACTTTGCTCCAATCGATCTGAGAGCCGGCAAGGTCAGCGGTGTGTTAGAGGCGCGACAGTGTGATGAGCGAGGCTTAGAGGGCCAGGAACGGTCTGGAATTGACGCACCCATCTCAGGTCGACCTGCTTCAGGATCGAGTAGCACATCTCCGCGTTCTGTTTGTCGGACGGCATCTTGAACAGTCTGAGCTGAAGGTTCCTACTTGTATCAGCTTCTTTCCCAACCCAATTCGACATGTCTCGTGTTTCGTATTCCAAACATACCTTGAACTCGTGAATGCACCTCTTGATGATGATCCAAGAGCCAGTGCGCGACGGCAACTTTTCTGCAACCTGCTTTTGCTCACTGGCGCAGATGTGGGAAGCAGTCTACTGTTCATGTCAGTGCGGACAGACCCAAGTTATAAGCCGCGCCTGCGTTCCCAATTCCCCTTTGTGAAGCTTCCGGTGCCGACGAGCAAACTCATTCATGCCCTGGCATGATCATTTGACAATGCCGTGTGGTATAACCTCTTGCAGTATCGCATAATCCAGAAGCCGCATCTGAAAGAAAGTCGCGGGTACGCGCAGCGGTTTTGTTTTGCGTGGAGGCCATGATCCGCGCACCTGGACAAAGAAGCTGCTGCGTATAGTCGCCATGATGGTTTGTCACAATACCTCGTGCGCCAAAGAATCTTGGAGACTGTGTGGAAGTCTGGCAACGCGGCTTTTCGCGGAGAAGAGTTGACGATCTGGTTGGCGGCTTGGTTCCGTCGAAGGCGGTCCCCTGGGCATCCGGGTATAGCGAGTAGGTATCGATTCTGTAGTTCTGTGCCTATCAGATTATCATCCATACGCATTTCACCTCTGCCTGCAGCTTTTGGTCTTGCAGTAGCTGGCGAGGCCAAGTCTCCGCCCAGTAGGCGGTTTTGGCGGAACAGAGTTGACGATCTGATTGGCGGCTTGGTTCCTTAGAATGCGGTCACCTAGGCATCCGGGTGCGAGTATGTATCGATTCCGTAACTGGTCCTGGGCCTTTCAGGCCATCCTCAATACGCATTTCGCCTCTGCCTCCAGCTTTTTGTCTTGTAACAGCTGGCGAGGTTGACCGTCGGCTCAGCAAGCGTTCTCATCGGCAAACAACGTACATACTCCCCAGCCCACAGGCACTCGGGCCCGAGTAGATATCAATTCTGTAGTTCTCTGCTTGTTGGATCATCGTCCATACGCAGTTCACATCTGCCTGCAGCTTTTGGTCTTGTAACAGTTGGCGAGGCTGACGATCAGTTCAGCAAGCGTTCTTATCGGCAAACAACGTACATAATCGCCAGCCCATGGCCATGCTAGCCCGAGTAGATATTAATTCTGTAGTTCTATGCCTGTCGGATCATCGCCAATACGCAGTTCACGTCGGCCTGCAGCTTTTGGTCTTGTAACAGTTAGCGAGGTTGACAATCGGCTCAGTAACTGTTCTCATGGGCAAACAACGTACATAATCCCCAGCCCGCAGGCATGCGTGCCCGAGTAGATATCACTTCTGTAGGTCTGTGCTTGTCAGATCATTATCCATACGCATTTCACATCTACCTGCAACTTGTGATCATGTAATAGCTGGCGAGGCTAACTCTCCGCCCAGCCAGCATTCTCATTGGCAAATTGTACATAACCGCCGGCCCGCAGGTATGTTCAACCGGTCTTCTTTGCCCCCCGCACCCCTTGATCTCCTTCCGCTGACGCTGGTACGTAACCGTTGACGACACGCCTTCCCGCGGCAGGTGTTTGATATCGTGAAGAGCCGGTCGTTGCGCACCATGCATTCGAAGAGGGTGTCAATCTTGCCGCACCTGGGCGCTCTTCAGGGCAGCTCTAGAGCTCGCCGTGTGGGACTTCCCGTCTATACAGCAGTTCATTAGCAAGAAGCAACTGAAGGTGGTAGGTGTACTTACGCGAACAGCCAGCGAAATACGACCACCAAGATCCTCAGCCACACCGGCACCATGGACGCGAATGTCATCAAGACCCAGAGCTTGAACATTCCTCGGATGGAACCTCTGTTCGGCTCGTCCATTCGCTGCTCCTCGACACGAATCGGCTGTTGAGTCTCTTCCTGTGTTGCCTGCTCCCTCACGGCGGCAGCCCAGGCTCTCTCTTCGGCTTCAGGGCCGGTGGTCGTGGGCTGCTGCCCGCCACCGATGAAGATGGGGCCGTCGTCGCGTTCGAATTTGAGGAACATCGTGGCGATCGTGTGTGTGCGTTGGCTGAATGACTTGATTGGGCAGTGGTGATTTGGAGGTGTTGAGGTGTTGAGATGTGCTGAGGGTGTGTGAAGTTGGAGAGACGACAACTTAGCTCTGTAGGAGAATCGCAGACCCTACATATTAAACGAAGTGCCTAGCACCATCATACCCATTGCCTCCCAGGCCGTAGTATATGTTATTGAATTGCTGCATGGACATGATTTGCGCTATTCAGGAGAATTACACCCACATGCTACCATCTCTCCCTACACAGTGTCCCGGCACAGGTCTTCTGCCTGCCTTACCGTATCCCAACCATGCACCCTGCCTCCTGCGCACGCTTCTGCAACCTCGGGATCACTCTCAATGTGACCATGCTTTATCATGCTATACATACACTTGACCCTGGCCTGGAATCTGGTCGGAGCGCGCACGGCGGCGGTCTGCATGGTGGGTTCTCGCTCGGGCGTATGCTGCTCCATATAGTATGTCTACCTTGCGCACTGCACGGCGGGCTCTTGCTCAAGCATATGCTGCTCCATAAGGTATTTCTACAGGCCTCACAGGCACTGCATTATCTCAGATCCGGATCAAGAGTGCATGCACATGTCCCATGACGTGCCAATCGCATTCTGACCATGTGCTCCATTTTGCTGTACATCCGCTTCACCCTGACCTCTAACCTGGTCGAGTACGCAGGGCGGCAATCTGCTCGGCGGGCTTCTGCTCAAGCATATGCTGCTTCAAAGTGTATCTTTACAGGCCTCACAGGCACTGCATCTTCTCAGACCTGCGGTAGGAGTGCCTGCACATAGCCCACGACGTGCTTATAGCCCAGCCGATATCACACAGCAATTTGCAGCGAGAAGAGAACTCTCCTGAGCCTTCAATGGTACTGCTTGTCACATATGCTGCCATGTTGGCCTCGCACTGAGCTTGCAGGGGGGTTGGTACGTGCGGCGGTGGCCGTCACGATATTCGGAGCCCTCGCGCGCCTCTTTCTCCCCGACAAATCCTCATCCACCGGATGCCCCCCATCCACCGCACATCAACACAACGTCGGGCAGCCTTGCGATCACGTCGTATCGTGAGCTCCATCGTCGACAATGCGTCTCGTGTGAGGCAATACCCTTTCCTACGGTCTCGTCGGCTGCGTTGTCGAGGCCGCACTTGATGAAGCAAAAGCTTGTAAGTCGCATCACCCATCATCATCCAACCTCTCTCCTCACAGCGTCACTGCTATCCAGCCGCAAGCATCATCGTCAGCAGAGCATCTTCGCTCTCGTCTGACGATGTTACTCAACAGCTCGGGCGGCATGGCGTTGGGTCGACGAGCCAGGGCGGCGATGAAGCCGAAGCTCGTAAGTCTTGTCATCCATCCATCATCCATCGACCACCCTCCCACCTCACAGCTTCGTCGCTATCAAGCAGCAAGCATCATCGTCAGCAGAGCGGCTTCGCTCTCGTCTGGCGATGGTGCTTACCAGCTTGAGCGGCATTTCGTCGCTTCGAGAGGTCTGAGTGACGATCTTGACGACAACGCGCTTGCGACTGACAAAACTACAGCTCTTCCTCGCTTTCATCATGCTAATAGCCCATGCTCTTTCTTCCTCAAGCGGCCGGCATCACCGAGCTTGTCAGCCTGTGCACTCACTGAGACCTCGTCCCTCCTGTCAGGTAAGTACCTTCGACTCCTCGCACAGCCCCACTTCGTCATTTTCTCATGATTAGAACAATTCACCCCAACATACTACCGTTGAGGAAATCAATGGAGCCCTTCGGACAAGCTTGGGTCCACCCCTAAGCTTGCTCGTTGTGGTTCCAAAGGAATACAGGATAGAGAGCTTCTGAAAGAAACCGATTGGCATCCTTTTGACTTCTGCGAACTGTCATAGCATTTGATCAAGCTGACCATTGGTGCGAGAAACAGATCATCGCGCGCTCGCCATCAAGGCGCATTCGCGTCTTCGCAGCCACAAAACGGACCGTAAGTAACACCTTCTCTTTTCGCGACGCAGTGCATCGAGCAACTCCCATGAAGAGAATGGATAAGGGTCTGATTTTTTATGAAGACAGCTTTCATCATCTGAATGTTTACCGCCCCCTGCAGTCGATAATTCAAGATAGGCTACACGTTCAAGAAGGCTGACTGGTGGGACATTATCCAGACATATAGCGCCTTACAACTCATGGGTCTTCCACTTGTCAATGACATCGTGGTCGCTTGGGATTTCGGCATGGAGGGGCGGGGCCATGCCGCAGTAAGTCTTGTGTCCCCTTGCTCTCCAGTTCTCTTTTCGCAGCC
>ML978719.1:109664-143586 GCA_010015785.1 Saccharata proteae CBS 121410
CTCTTTTCGTAGCCACTACACTGACTTTACAGCTTTGGTTTTGGGATGGCATGGAGGGGTGGGGCCATGCCGGCTAGTGAGTCTCGTGTCCCCTTGCTCTCTCCCCAGTTCTTTTTCGCAGCCACTACACTGACCTCACAGCTTTTGGCATCGCCGGACCGAACATGGAGGGGCGGGGCCATGTTCGCTGAATGTTTAATCCACAGCAAAGCTAAGTCTCCCTACTCCCATTCCATTGATTCTGACTGACAGGCATTCCAGGTGGAGGATTGGGGGCGGCCCAGGTGAGTCTTGTGTCCCCTTTCTCTCTCCCCAGTTCTCTTTTCGCAGCCACTACACTGACTTTACAGCTTTTGGTACTTCGGGAGGGCATGGAGGGGCGGGGCCATGTCCATTGAACATTTATTGCGCAGCAACGCTAAGTCTCCCTACCCCCGTTCCAAGAGTTCTGACTGACAAGCTTTCTAGGTGGAGGGTCGGGGGTGGCTTAGGTGAGTCTTGTGTCCCTTTTCTCTCCCCAGTTCTCTTTTCGCAGCCACTACACTGACTTTACAGCTTTTGGTACTTCGGGAGGGCATGGAGGGGCGGGGCCATGTCCGTTAAATATTTATTGCGCAGTAACGCTAAGTCTCCCTACCCCCGTTCCAGGAGTTCTGACTGACAAGCTTTCCAGGTGGAGGATTAGGGGTGGTTCAGGTAAGTCTTGTATCCCCTTTCTCTCTCCCCAGTTCTCTTTTCGCAGCCACTACACTGACTTTACAGCTCTGGTTTTGGGAGGACATGGAGGGGCGGGGCCATGTTCATTGGACGTTCAGTCCGCAAAAACCGCTAAGTCTCCCAACTCCCGTTCTATTGGTTCTTCTGACTGACACAATTCCCAGGAACCTCGAGAAACTAGCAGGTGAGTCTTGTGTCCCCTTTCTCTCCAGTTCTCTTTTCGCAGCCACTACACTGACTTTACAGCTTTTGGTACTTCGGGAGGACATGGAGGGGTGGGGCCATGTCCATTGGACTCAATCCGAGAACCAGCTAAGTCTCCCCATTCTCCTTCTCTCAATGGTTCTGACTGACACGCTTTTCAGGAAGTCGACAATGTAGCAGGTGAGTCTTGTGTCCCCTTTCTCTCCAGTTCCCTTTTGGCAGCCACTACACTGACAGAGCAGGACTTGGTATTTCGGGAGGACATGGAGGGGTGGGGCCATGTCCACTGGACTCCATCCGGCAACCAGCTAAGTCTCCCCCATTCCCTACTGGTGAGTCTGACTAACACGCTTTCCAGGAACTCGGCGGCATAGCAGGTAAGTCTTGTGCTCCCTTTCTCTCCAGTTCTCCCTTCGCAGCGCTACATTGACTTTACAGCTTTTGGTTGTTGGGACAAAACATGGAGGGGCTGGGCCATGTCCGTTGGACTCAGTCCACAGAAACCGCTAAGTCTCCCCACTCCAGCTCTTAGTTCTGACTGACAAGCTTTCCAGGAACCTCGAAAAAAAAAGCAGGAGCAGGTGAGTCTTGTGCCCCCTTTCTCCCCAGTTCCCTCTTCGCAGCGCTACATTGACTTTACAGCTCTTGGCACGACCATTGGATCCTGGTTCCTGATACCTCCGATCCAAGATCAAAGCCTGATATCAAAAGCAGTCTGCTGAGTCGAAACTCTCGGTCATCGTCACCATGATGATTCGATGATCTTCGAGGCTACGACATACCACGATGGAGGGATTATATGCGTTGGACTCAGTCCACAGCAACCGGCTAAGTCTCCCCACTCCCCTTCCAGTAGTTCTGACTGACACATTTTTTAGGAACCTCGACCAAATAGCTTCTCGCGGCGTGACCATCTCTCGGATCTTGGTTCCTGATACCTCCGATCCAAGATAGACGCCTAATATCAAAAGCAGATGGACGGGCCAAAGCCCTCGGTCATCGTAATTATGATGATTCGGGTATCTTCGATGCTGCGACATACCAAAGTGGAGGGATTTGTTTCATAACGAGGGTTCAGTGTTGGTGGCAAGTGTTTCGACAAGCTCAATGTAGCACATGATGGACGGGTCTTCTGGTCTGCTCAGCGTCCACGCTGCAAGACGAGCCAATGGACGAACGGCCTCTGTGTCAAGGAAAGCCTTTGCTGCAAAGGCGGCGCGGGTACTGAGAACAAAGCGAGAGCTGTTGTAATATAGCAATCGGAATGTACCTCTATTCAGAACTGTGGGACAGAACATAGGTTTCTTGTGATGTCTGTGCCGCGATATAGGATCACTTGAGACCTTGAAGTGGCATTTGCTACAGCGCAACCTTCATCTAGGGTGACTTCGGCTCGAGACTATCCTCCATGAGGTGCATCAAGGAAGGTTTGACACCGTTTGCGTGGGCTTCGTCGAGCAAACTCAAACGTGTCTGATGGCTGTTTGACCTAACAATCGCAGCTCAATTGTGACCTTGTCCAGGCGACTGGCTTTGGAACGATCTCAAGTTGTACTCGTGGCTGAGCCGAGTACTCTCAAGCAGAGCATGGCAATCCGTAGCACTGTACCAGACGTCAGAGGCCGGACGCGCATGCGGGAGGGTTCCATAGAAGATGCATGCACACGTAGCGCTGGACACGGCCGAGGTGAGTGGTTCAGAAACCATCAGGCTCCGTAGAATTCCAGAATCTCCCAGTTCTAATGGGCGGGAGTTTTGGCATGAAGCTTGACGATAGCAAGTATACGCAGTACGCGCAAGTCGTGCTGCCCATAGCCTGCGACTCCCTTGTGGGCTATGGAGTTTGCATCGGCTGAATGCGAGTGAGCTCGTCTATGTTCGGGCCTATCTCCCGGGTCCCTCACAGCGAGCGCCAATCTGAGCGGTGCGCCTTCGACCATCAACCACGGCAGATCCTCTACATCAACATGATGGCAGTACGACGATACAAATCCCCAGGAGTTGCTCTGAATGCACAGGAGAATGGATGCCGGTCGAAGGCGCAGCTGCTTGTCTTGCGCAGTCTGGCTTCAGCAGAGGCGCAACACGGACCCGAGGCTGCATCAGCAGCGCCAATAACGACAGCTGCCACGGCAGCAATCGACGGATACATGGCACGATGGATACCACGGTAGGACAGCGCATCCCTCGCCCCTTTGAGTTTGGAGATTTGGATAGAGCGAGGGAGTAGATGCCGCTGCCAGCACAGGGAGACAGATACGGCAGATACAGAGGTACGGGCCTGGAGCGGTACTGACTCCAGAGGCTGACAGAATAGATTGCGATCATCAGATTTCCTTCCGTCAAAGTAGACCGTGTAGACCAGGACTTGTTCGGGAGGGCCTTGCTGGCCTCTCCATTGCTGTGACGACAAGTCCCACCGGCGGCATCGACAGACGCAACCATCTTTCCGGACAAACGAGCTATCATCGGCGGGACGACATTGACGCTTTAAGAGGATATACCCTTCCGGCAAACTATCTCCAAGCAATGGCTACTGGCGACCCCCGATGTCGGACCGTGGGATAAGAGGAACCCCGGGTGTCCGCGGAGGTCTCGCGGAGAGGCTGCCGCTAGATGGAGCATCTGGTAGGATACGTGGGACAGAGCAATGCAATACAGGGACCGTTCGAAGACGATGAGGGCACGCTTGGTCGAGGCCTTGGCCGCTCCATGTTGGTATGCAATGAGTGGCATAGGCAACAGTCCTGACAGATTACATCCTACTTCCCAGGTCCGCCGTCATGGATACTTGGCTGCATCGGCTGATTTGTTGCATGGGAACGGAACGCGAATTTGGTACTTCGAATAAGGAGGGACGCCTGGAAACCATCCTGCGAACACAGTGTCGATAAGGGCATATCCTGCGTAGAGCAATATGGGTGCCCACTTGACAAGCCTGTCCCATCTAGCACAGCGGTTGCAGACGCCAGTGCTGTCCCAGATCCAGCCATTGGACCTACTGGCCGGTCCCTTGCCGTCAGCGCAGCAGACAATTGGCAGATGTTGCTGGAAGTCATAGAGTACAAACGGGACGAGTTGTCCACAGCGACGAAGGGCGATCAGGTTTTTTGTGCGGTCAGGATCGACTTGTCGGGCGATTGGCGCGAGAAGCCTTGCCATATCCAAGGAAAGCCACGTGGCAGGAATCGAGATTCGACGGAGCTCGCTCGGTCGTCTTTTCAATTATCGAGGACCATGCGTGAGGGCAGATGTCGCAGCTGAAGGCGTAGTGATTCTTCAGCACTGCAATCCTCGAGGTAGAGCTTTGAGCCACAGACACTGGTCTTCCGGATAGATCGGTTCCAAATATCTTGCCATTTTGCAAGACTTTCTCGTAGAAGACAAATTCGCATCTTGGAAATCGAAGCGGTATATCTTCAAACGCTGGAGAGGGTTTTCCGTGGGTCCGGTCCATTCTTGGGTCGTATCGTATCCATCCGGGTCCATCCGGCAAAAGGTCCTTCGATGATAGATCCTACGGTAACAAGTCCCCGGGCAATAGGTTCCCGGTTCACAGCTCTTCCGACGAGGGGTGTGAATATTGATATGAGACGAAAGAGCGGAGCTGAAGAAAGTTGAGACAGGTGAAGAGAGAGACAAATGGACAGACGACTAAACAGAGGAAATGAACGAAACCGATGCGCAGATCACGATGACTGGTGAAGAAGGATTGAGATGAGGAAAAGTTGAGATGCTGATGACGAAAGAAAAAAACGTCGATGGGATGCCTGAGAGATGGCCAGGATCCTACGTCGTAGCGATGCGAGACCAGACGGCTGGACATGATGTCTTGCTCAAGAGCAAGTCGAGAGAGGCGAATGAGGTCTTGCCCTACGAAATGCGATAGGAAGAAACATGCTGTCTTTCTCGTCGAAAAATTCTACCGATTCCCAGGGACAGTTTTGATCCCTGTGAGCGGGGCTTGCTTCCGCTGTCCCCTGGGTTCCGGCTCACCATCTTCTACACGGGGCCATATACCATCGAAGGAGCGACATGGCCGTAATGCTGGCATTTGCGGAACTCTGCGCGAAGTGTTTGATGTGGCAACAGCTTAGGAATGATTCCTCACAGCGTACCAAGCCCGGGCAGTCAAGTCGTGACCCTGGTCGATGGTGTGGTAGGTAGGTTCTCTAACAGAACCAAAGAGCCTTACCACGAGACGATTTGGATACCGCTATAAGTTCGTACTCGGCGATCTGGTTTCTGGTCGTCCGCCTTGGTCCAGCTAGGTGAGAGCTTACTGCTTGGCGTGTGCAAGATACTGGTCCGAGTCAGAAGCGCGCGACTTCTGGTCCGGTTGTTGCGACGGGAAAGAAGGGTACGAGATTTGCCCTGGTGGGATTTTGTTTCGGCCGTGTTCGCTGTCGTTGATTTCAAAGAGATGGAGAGACAGCAGGCGCCTTCAGTCGCTTTGTTTCGTGTTGAGGATGCTGGCGAAGCGTCATTCTCCGAGAAAGGTGAGATGTCCTCGCAGAGCGGGTCAAGTATGAGTGGGAGGCATACGCACTCCCAGACAAGCAGAGGGCCTTGGTCATCCGCTGCGCCGCCGTTCTCACTTCCGACGAGGCTGGGAGCCTTGGACCGCTCAGATCATAAGGACCATTCGCGGGGCTGGTATCAGAACCGTGTATGCCCAGGCCGCGATTTCCGGGTGTGGTAACTTGCCCTCGCAGCAACCAGCGACGCAGGCTTCATCGAGGTGGCAGCGTTGAGCATGCTTGGCTCCACTTATGAGCCTTCTTGTCAGTCTTGCGCATCAAAGGTGTAAAGGTGTTGATGGCGCCGTGCCGAGAGTTTGGCAAGGGGTGGTTGTCGGTGATCCACGCCTGGACTCACGCCGCGATCGCATCCTATGCGTGGATGAGGCACAGGCTTGCAAGACGCTCTAAAGTTTAGTGGGTAGCATAACGTTCTTCATCGTCGCAGGGCGCGATCATGTTGCGAGCGCGTTACGAAGCGGCGAGCAAAGAGTCCGGGGCAGGTCGCCGGAAGATAACTCCCATTCCAGGAGAAAGCCGTTGCGCCGCTTTGGTCAAGGATATCCAAGGCGCGCGCTCTGATCCGCAGCTGAGCGTAGAGTCGCGCTCAGCCGCCGTTGTCCGTTGGGAGGAGCCATCATCGCGAGGATGGACTGCGAGGCTTTCAACCAAAGGAGCTTCCAAGGTTTGAGCTGCCACTTCCAGGTCGCTATCACGATGCCAGTGGATGTCAGGTGCTATGTGCTCCTGGAGCGGTGGTATTCAAAGATGCCATGAGATCGCGGCCAGCACATACGGTCTGCAGAGATATGTCGCGCTACAAGCGGCGTTCAGGTTGGTGGCGTTGTTTGACCAGGAGTGTCGACAGTATGGATTCTTTGAGGCAGAGACCAGGCTTGAGCAAGCTGGTATAGATGCGCTGCGCAGGCAAGATCGCGCGTTGCGACGTTTGAAGGGTGTGTCTGTAGTGTCGGGTGTGAGGTGTTGAGAGTTCTGCCGAAGCGAAGAGCACCGCCGGCGCCACATTCTCCGACGTCACTTCAACCATCATCACCATCAGACGGAACCATCGGCACATCAGCGGCACCATCTCGCCTCGTATCTAGCTTGATCAGTCACCACATGCACTTGCTCAGACCGTATCTTGCGCTGCCCCTGGGACAGGTTTGGTCCTCACCCGTCCCTAGGGGCTGAATGCAGCCTTGCTTATCATCAGCGCCAACGTTCACCTGGCAAGAACCGCCAGCGGCGCCTCATAAGTCTCTTGGAATTGTAAGAACACTCGCTGACCGCCGTAAAACATTAGAAATGCACTGCTACGAAGATGCACCTGGCAGTGGGGTCCAGACGTGAGTGCGGCGAGTCCGCATACAGAGGGACACCTGACCCCATAGGTCGGTTTTGAATCCTATTCTTCACATGGCCAGACACGTAGTTGGGCAATGGGCACGCTTGCCGGTTTATTGCATGGCTTTCTGCGCTCATTGCATGAATGCACTATGTAAGACTCCAAAGCCATCAGTCCAGAGCCGCATCGCCGAGTTGGCGGATAAATGCTCAAAGGGAAAGAAGATATGCAAAGCCAAAGTCGAATGCCGAGACATCACTTCAAGTGACCAAGGTGACAGCAAGGAAGTTCAAATTCGCGAGGTGGGGATTCTGCGGAGAAAGATTTCCCTGGCTCTGTACTTCTCCGTCCGGAAAAGGGATACCCGATTTCGAAATCTATCACCACACCTCATGTCGAGCTTTGGACGAGCGCACTTCATGGGAGAAAAACGTCTCTTCTGTAATGGTATTACTGTTGTATTCGATAACCGCGATCTTCTGCAATGTAGGCCAGGTGCACGTCCGGTTCCCCCAAGGGTCTCTTGCCGTATCCGAGAGAAGTCGCCGATTCCCCATTTGAAGCACACGTAGAGCGTGCCATCATCCGATATCATAATGGCTGGGGGATTCTGCCAGGTCGATTGACGTTCTTTTGATTCGGTATCTGGATCGTATGTGCACGCCGCGGGCCCTCCATGAAGCACAGCCGGTACAGCATGTAACTTGCATCCACCAATCGTTCCTTTAACCCGCCCTATCAAGCGGCTCATATGCACATCTTCAATTTCATATTTATGTCAATCAACATACAGGGAGATCATTATTAGTCCAATAAGGGACGGAGCAAAGGACCCCTCGATGGCACCTCCAGGATATACGCACCCGTTTCCGCGTATGCTCTTCGAAAAGCAACGTCTGCAAGCACCTCCATGAAATCTCCATGGGCACCTCCGAAAGTAGCCCGTGAGCAACGCATCGAACAACCCGGTGAGAAATTTCGTAAGACCTCTACAAGCAGCTCGACAACCACCTCCGCAAGCACTTCCACAAGCACCTCTACAAGTCCTCCACAAGCACCTCCAAAAGCACAGTGAAAACCTCTACATGTACCCCACGAGCGCCCAAGAGTGTCTCTATTGGGGCGCAATATTATATTGCTCGCTCATCCAGACATTTCGCAAATGGCATCAGTATCAAGGGCGGCGACGCGGCGCGTTGTTTGTATATCTTCCAAATTCTTCCATGTGACCACCTTCGCTTTCAACCGGGGAATCTTGTCTCCGCCATTTATTACAAGTCCATCACATCGTCTCCTGCTTGCTTCGAAAACCTCATCACCACTGCAGCACACCACTGCACTATGCTGTTCCTCAACATCCTCCGACCGCCACCACAAAAAAGACATCAGGGAGAAGCACAAGCTCGGAAGCCAGCTCTACGAATTCGTCCAAGAACGTCAGACTATTTCAACAACCAGCACCGCCACCGCGCGCCCACGTAGCAGCCAATTTCTCAAACAGCCCCTTATGTCAGCTACCAACCAGGGTACTATACCAGATTGACGATGACCTCACCCACACCGCCGCAACCGCACTCCACGCCTCATCCCTACAAGTCAGAATAGCGCTGCATCCACGAGCCCTCACCCAAGAAACCGCCAAGTCATTAGAAGCGCAAGAATTCCTCGAATCGCTGCGCCACGACAGCCTCACTAAAATTTGCGAAGCGGAGCGCAGCGGACTTCTCTCCAACACCCACCGGCGAGCAGCAAGCCGTTTGTCGCGGCTGTCTGCGCGTCCACCCGATCCAGTACTTTTCGCATCAACTGCGCAACACCGCTCCGCAGAATCGATGCTGTCATGGCCGCGTAAGAGCGCTCCGCCTGTGTAACTAAAGCTCTCTTACATACGATCAAGTTCTCACCATCGACACAGCAGTGACGTCCTGCACCAAGCACGATCCGCCGCCCTCCTGGCCCAGGCCCGTCGCACATGCCGTAATCGCGACAGCATGTGTTCATCCTTGCGCCATTTCCCTTACGAAGAGACGAGTTTCCCTGGAGCAGGCCAAGATTTCCGTCTGCGGTTTCGTGTCACAGGGGAGACTATAGCTTTCAGGTTTCGTGTCACAGCCTCAGAGATCAGGAAAATGTTGCCGTTGGCAAAGCTGGCCCCCTCGTCCGCGACGGTCACTCATCTCTCTGTCGCCACATCTGCCTAAGTTCTCTTGCCGACACACCCATTTATTCTGTGGGCGAACTCATGCCGGACTCTCATTACTATCTGTCTAAGCTGTCGAGACCGTTCCATCGATTTGCCAAAGTGGCTGGAGGTGGGTGAAACGAACGTCAAATTGTGTTCGTGTTTGACTGGCTGCATTACAGGAAGGGGGTGACGGTTTGGCCATTAGTGTTAGATAAACTTGGAGCTTTGAAGGAGGACCGCTTGATTGGGCTTAGATCAATCTGGCTAGGAGTCAGTACCATGATGGTGATGGCGAGCCATTACACGCAATTTGAGGTATATGGTGCATGTTTCAAAGGTTGATTCAGTACGTGTAGCGATGGGACTGCCTCCCTCAGCGGGTGCGTACTTTCAGACTACCAGGTCCTTCACAAAGGACATTTCTCAAGGTCATCCGATTATGGCCAAGCGTTCCAATTTTAGATCATCCTGGAAAACATTGCTGTGGTAAAAGGGCCTGTAGTTTCTAGTATGACAAGCAGACAGCCCATCGCGTATCAACGAGCAACTAATCCAAACCCGCTCACTACAACTCAGGGGTAGCGGAAACTGTATTCGTCTCCTACATCAAGCGCGTCCGGACTACTTTATCACAAAGTCGAGAAGCGCTCAAGTCATCTCCATCTCCGACGCCGAGGCACCCCTGGACTATCTCCGTACTAAAAAAAGTCAAGAACCGCGCAAGTGATCTCCATCTCCAACGCCCAGCACCCCCGAACTACACAGCACAACTCCAAGGATCGTGCAAGCGGCTTTCAGCCGCGATCACGAAGCCCACGCAAACGAACTCAGTACGCTTGAAAGAAATGAGAAAGCCATGTCATCACCAACGTCGAGGAATATGCAACCTGATTCACTACAAATTCATCAGTCGTACTTATTTCTCCTTCCCACTTGCCACTCAGACATACTTTAACAAGCCAAGACGTCGATGTCGATGCAGGATTTCCTCCCTCGCTCGGAGCCTCCAACACGCCAGAAATACCCGAAATGCCCTCCCTCCCTATCCGCCAGAACCGAGGCTTGGATCACTAAACACCAGAGTAGAGATCGAACTCCCGTAACCGCGACCTCCCTAAGTAAGAAAAAGGAGGGTTACGGATAGGGATACGTACCTACCTTCCAGCCCCCTCCCCCATCTCGACCACTCTTCCAACCATCACTAACCCGCCTCTCCTCTCTCCTGAACAAAAAGAAAGAAACTAAACCGAAACGGCACCTACAAGAACTACTAACCCAATCCTCCTCCAACTAAAAACAGTCGCTAAGTCTAACTACTATCCCGTAATCCTAGAACTAACCTCCCGTAACCGTACCCTCCCTATTCAGAAAAACGAGGATAACGTCCCTCTCTTCTACCTCCCCTCTGCCCCCCTCTCCTATTCCGACTACTCTTTGAACTACACTTTTGCCCGTCCCTAAGTACTCTTCCAATCAGCCAGTACACTAACGCAGCCAGTCCATCAACACAGCACAATACCAACCGTCATAACCAGGAACATCTAGTCGTCGTCCGTAAGTTTAGATCGCTACCGTAATAGGGACGGGCTTCTATTTTCTCTGGGCTTTTTTGATCGCTCTTCTGCCACTCCCGAGCACTCTGAACTACTTCTAACTACTTCCAAAGACTTCCAACTACCCCTTAGCCCCCTTAACTCAACTCAACCACCCATCCGTTCCACCAACCCCTTCCTCCATCGAAAAAACAAAAGAACAAAACAAACGAACAAACAGTAATAAATCCTGAAAAACGCATAACCTGAAACCTAATAAATGCAAAAACGGAAACGGAAACGGAAACAGAAACTAAAATATGAAAGCTAAAAGGCGCCTCTTATATCTACTTACCTCATCCCGAAGGTACCGGAAAAGCACGTAGTAGTAGTTACAATCGTAAAACTTACAAGAAAAGCTTTAGCGAGATTAAGTATCAATGAATAAGAAGATAGTAGCTCTTACTAGCAACAGCTCTTACTAGCAACAGCTCTTACTACCAACACCTCAGCCGTCCTCGAAGAAAAGAACCACGAAGCGAGATGAAAAACTCCATAAGCTACTCTCGCAAGTCGGTACGGTAGGAGATTATAGGACCGAAAGTAAATATATGAAATACAAGAACGGAAACGGAATCGGAAAATCGGAAACGGAAAATCGGAGAGGAAAAAGAGAAGAGGTAAAAGGTAAGACGCGTAACCCTCGCATCTACACTTGCCCCGTCGCGGAGACGCCGGGAAAGTAGGTGGTAACAGACACGGTTATCAAGACGAGCGAGGAAAGCTTTAGTGAGTAGTGATTGATGGGGAAGACGGCGGCTCTCACCAGCGTCAGCTCGGCAGTGCAGTTGATAAAATGACTATACGACTCGAGATGGAAAAGCCCAAATGCTGCTCTCATGAGTCGGTACGGCGGGAGATTCAAGGATCAGGCATCAATCGCATCACCAGTCACTGCACACTCCGAATCATGAATTCTTAACTTTTGTCATTTGGGATTCCATCTATTAATCCTTGGATTAAAGTAGCTTTGTTTCATACAAATCGTGAATCATCCGCAGCAGTAGATCATCCAGTCGCGGCTACCAGAGCGACGACGAGACCTTTACCTGGTGGTGTAGCCACCGTCGATGACAATGTCGGCGCCCGTCGTGTACGACGACGCGTCCGAGGCGAGGTAGACGTAGGCGCCCTTGAGCTCCGTGGCCTTGGCGTCGCGGCCGAGGGGGATCATGCTGTGCCACAGCTTCTGGATGTCCTCGGGTACGAAGTCGGAGAGACCGGTGTCGATGTAGCCGGGGGAGATGACGTTGACACGGGCAAAGTCGCGCCACTCGTTGGCGAGGGAGCGGCCGAGGTGGATGCAGCCGGCCTTGGCGACGTTGTAGGAGGTCTGCTCCTGGGGGTAGTTGGCGATGTGGCCGGACATGGAGGCGGTGATGATGAAGGAGCCCGTCTTGCGCTCCTTGAAGTGGTGGCCGACGGCCTTGGCGCAGTAGTAGGTGCCGTTCAGGTCGGTGTTGATGACCTCACGCCAGTCATCGACCGAGGCGTCCAGGACACCGTTGTCGGCAGTCTTGCCGGCGTTGGCGATGAAGACATCGATCTTGCCAAAGTCCTTGACGACCTGGTCCACAAACGACGAGACGTTCTCCCAGTCGCCGACGTTGCACTTGTAGGCCTTGGACTTGACGCCGTACTTCTCCGACAGCTCCTTGGCGTTCTTCTCACCACCCTCGGGACGGGACGAGTAGGTGACGACGACGTCGGCGCCCATCTCAGCGCAGCCACGGGCAGCCTCGGTACCGATGCCGGTGGCACCGGAAGCACCGGTGACAACGACGACCTTGCCCTTGAGGCTGAAGAGGTCCTTGAGGGAGTCGCCCTTGGGAGCTGGGATAGGCATGTTGATGGTATGTGGTGTGGTGTGAGGGGTGCGGGGTAATGAAGCGAGGTGGGGTATCTGCAATGAGGGCTGTTAGCGATGACGAAGCAGTCAATTGGGTGGAGTGGTGGCTCACCTCGAAGTAGTGGGTGGTAGTGGGTTGGTGGTGATTGCAGGTGTTGATGGAGAAGAGACTTTGGGTGGGAGGTGGTGAAGTCTATATAGGCGGTTGAGGTGGGGAGGATTGTGACGTATCCGTTCCGGGCGACGTTTTCGTCATTACAGTGGGTCGAGTCGGAGGGGGAAAGAGCGGCAGCCAACAGTCCAGCGAATCGACGAGATGCCTGAGGCATCCAACATCCAGCCAATAGCCCCGCCAATCGATTAACTTACCTGCCTGAGGCATCGACCAGCGCCCCAGTCGACCACTTGCCTGAGGCACCCAACCCAATCAACCACCACCAGCGCTCGCCCACCACTCCAACGACTCCCTGTCCCCGTCTGCCCTCAACCCTCAACCCTCACCCCTCAACCAACAAGCTTCACTCTACGAACCCTGATCGTCACATGCGTCCAATCGGCTGCTGCCAGGGAGCTGCATTCTCACTCTCATCACAGCTCAGCGACTCCTCGGGCTCACACATCACCACTCGACTCGCAGACTCGCAGACTCGCAGACCTCCCCGCGCACCCTCCGCCCCGCTCTCCCAGACGACGCAGAATGGTCCAGAATCCCATGGACTCGATCGCGATGCCCGTCAACCGCTCGAGATCACATCAACACCAACACCACGTCCACGTCCACCGTCTCCTCTCACCAGCAGCAGCCTGCCGTCTCACTGCATTGCCGCCCTCGTGTCAGGGACCCCGAACTCTCGTCTGCAGCATGCCGAGTCGTGTAACCTAGAGTACCTCTCCAATCCAATCGATATATTGCCGTCCACTCCTCACCGGTTCCCAAACTTCCACCTCAGCTGCACCGTCAATTCCCCATCCCCGCAGCAGACCGCACTAACCGCCTCTGCTCTCCGAGGACTCAACGGCCAAACTCTCGGCCTTGTCACCCTTCTCCAGCGCTCCCAGACCGTGGATAGTGTATGGCTCCGTCGACGTCGCGGCTTGGCCCTCGCACCGCATCTCCCGATCCTCACTCGCCTTGCACCCACTTTTCGCCTCGGCATCCCGGCCGCAACATCATGGACGAGTCGGCCAATACAACACTAACAACACTGCCCCTCGACCTCCACCTCCACCTCCACCCCTCGTCACACACGCACCGTCTTGCTCAGGAGACAGGCACGCGCGCCGCCGCTGCCACTGTGCGTCTCCTGCTCCCACTGTGCGTCTCCTGCTCCCACTGAATCGTCCAAGGTGGCATCATCAACCGCGGGCGTGCCAGAGTGGCGAGGCATCTCGGTGCGTTGCCGAAGTCGGGCCTGCACGGCTGGCTGGCTGGCTGGCTGGCTGGCTGCCCCGCCATCAGAGCTTGGCCTGGCTGTTGACGTCGCCATCGCCGTCGCCGTCGCCGTCGTCGTTCACGTCCGGCCATGGCAAACGGCAAACTGGATGCAGTGGCATCATATTTGTGGTTTCGCATCGCCATCGCTGTGTCAAACTGCCGTCGCCGTCGCCGTCGCCGTCACTTGTCGCTATCCACGGACCAGTCGTGCCAGCCACAGCCACAATCGATGTCGAGGAGAGGAGGTGTCGTGGCGGAGAGGAGAGCAGCGGGGCAGGCTGAGGTGTCGTGGCGGGGCAGCCAGCTCTCAGTCTCTCAGTTCCGCAGCTCTTGGCGGGCTGCCACCACGAACGGAAAGCTACCCGCCCGCCGTTGCACCCATTCCGCCACTTCCGAAACGAACCCGTTGCGCTCGCACGCCTCAACCGTCTCGCTTACATAACCGTACCGGTAACCGACCCGTAATCTTGTGCTGACAACCCCGCTCCCGTCGTTCTGTACTCTGTCCTTGCTTACTCCACCCGCGACGACCTCAGTGCCCGCTTACCGCCCTGATCCGTCACCTGGACGACTAATCACTGCCATGAGTTAGGTTACCAGCGATGACAAGAAACGCTCGCACCACAATAACTCACAGCACCAGCCGCACCCACAACGCCCCCATCAACTCCACCCCGATGCCTTCAGCTTCCGCCTTTAGACTAGGCCTCGCTCTTACATTTTCTCAGCCATAGACGCAGCTCAAGTGACTAGAAGCGGGATGACCAAGAAAAAGAGGTTCGAATTGCTGGAAACTTATGTGGGAAGTGGACGTATCAGCTACCGTGTATTTCCGGGATCGCGTGGTGCAACGGCTTGCAGATGCGAGGACGTTGGCTGCGCGAGAGCAAGTCCATCGCGCGAGGGCAGGAAGGAGTGTCGAAGCCAGTCGGCCCTCCGCCCCGAACGAGTGACGAATCCATGTATCGGTATCGACCTCCTAACTCATCAACGCACATCTGGTGCCAAGTGGCCAGGAGACGTAAGTCCCAACGAATCCGTAGTCCTTTCGATCCTCCATTCCTCGTGTTGGCAGCTTCGACAAAGAGACATTACCTACGCATCTCGCACAGCCATACCGTTATCGGCCATCTCATGCAAAATAAGACAAGTGCTCTGAAAGAAGAGGGAGGTGGAAGTCCTACTAGCGAACCACCATGCCCACGTATCAGACTGTGCGATGGCATGGCGAGCCTAACTTACGCTTCCACGAACGCGGCCGTCGTTCTACATCGGAGTTTCGTCAAACTACACGGCGATGCGGTCAACCGCGGCATTTTCATCGCTTTCTTAGCGCTCGGAGATTCAGGATTCTGCTTCTTTCCTGCGCACCTGTCAAGTTAAGTTTATAGTGCTTGGAGTTACTACTGTAGCTCGTGCACGGTTTTGAATTGGTTCATCGAGGTCTGTTCTATGCACGTTTTACCGCGAACGACTCGGGTCTTCTCCTAGGGTATGTATACGGGCTGTAAGTATGTTCGTGTTAAGGAGATAAGCGGGCGGTGGAGTTGCGGGAGCGGTGTTAGTTCCTCGGATTTATCGAGCTCGTTACTCGTGTTAATTCATCGACGGCCTTTCTATATCTCTTCCCTTTAATCGAGTATCTCCTAGGGTAAGTATACGCCGGAAGTACGTTTCGTATTACGGAGATAAGCGCGAGCGGTGGACTTGCGAGATCCGTGTTTATAGTTCCTCGGATTTATCGAGCTCGCTACTCTCGTCTACCGGATCTATACCCTATACGTCGAGTATATCCGTATATATCGCGCGTAGATAGAAGAGAAACCGTGTCTCTCTGTTACTAATATAGGACGAACTCTATAATAGCTACGTAGTTTTACGGTCCTGCGATTTAGCGGCGGATCTAGGAAGCCTCTGTCATAGTATAGTGGATCCGGGAGGGTTAAAGCGAGGAAAGTAGCGACGTATCGTTCCCGTCGAGGGTAGGTTTTTGTTCTCTTTTTTCTTTTTCTCACTTCCCTAGTTAGCGAACGATCGCTGCAATCGCGGCAAATCTGTTCGCAAATGGAGTTCGCGAGGGCACGTTTCGCACTTCTACAAAATCCCAGCCTCGCGTTTCCCGTGCGGTACGTTGGAAACGACGCCGATATGCCACCGGATGCAGTTCGTGGTGGAAGGATCTAAGTTCCAAGGATTTGTCTCGCCCGCTGTCCGATGAGCTGGAGGGAAGTGGATGTCTCGTAACTTTAAGCGGAACGGCTGTTCTACACGTTTGCGGAACACGGGGGATTGCCGGGATGGAGAAGTCGAGGTGCTGACGTTCGCTGTTGGAGAGCGGCATGCCTGCGGCGAGGATGGTGTGGCATGGATCGAGCGAGTTTGTGGTTGGGACGTGGGCGTGTGAGGAGCCTGGTTTCTTTTTTCTCTCCTGTCGTTGCGATGGCTTGACGTTTAATGGGCAGTGTTTGGACGCTTGACACTTTTCTTGACACGTACGAAACGTTCTTCAGTGGTTCTAGCTGTGGAGGCGGATACCGGTATTGGCACGAGACGGTTTGGATATACTGGTCTCGTTCTGTGCGGTTCCTCTACGCTTTCGTGGTGATACCGATGGGTGTATGGGGAGTCAGTCTATCCACGGGTATCTGAGACGGAGCCTCGCGGTCGCCTCAAGCAGAAGCATCTCTAGATTTCTGGGAAACAGGCACAGGTCCTACCACCATCGATATTGTCGGCAGTAAGAGTGAAGAACTAAGTCTGGATTGGGGCCCAGCAATAGATGGCTCAATGCCGCAGACGGACCAATCAGCAACTCCTCGTCCCTTTCAACCAGGTCTACGAAAGAAGCCGTTCTGGATGCCAGATCTAGTCGTGAGTCGCTCCACATACCGTGTGGAATTGTCGACACGCTCGCGACCACGCTTTTGCCGTTCACGTCAACGTATGCGCCGATTCCCGGTAGTTGCTGGCTTGGCTGTGCGCTTGATATCCGGGTCCGAGACTAGTTGATGCCCACCGTTGATTGTAGGGAGCATGGCTCTGGCTCAGCTTTACAGCTTTACGCTGCTTAAGTGAGGCAGACGCGGTAGCTCTGCAGCTCCGCGCAGCCACAGGCTCTATCAGTCCACTTAACTATCTCCTCGCACGCAGTTGTCTTTCTGGCAGCGTTGCGAGATCAGTTCGTTCCCACTCAACAACCCTGGTCCCAGAGAGATTGGGCGCTTATGACACTGAATCCATACGCGCTGGAAGCACCCTGGTGCCAAATCGAAAGTGCTGTAACCTAAACCCGGCAAGAACGCCATCTTCATCGCAGCCGTCGTAGGAGATCCATCGCAAAGGTGTTGAGAGGGAGGGGTTCCTCAAGCCATCACTGTCTTAGCATATCGCAGACCCAACGCCTCGAAACTGCATCCTGGAGACGACGAATGGTTTCATGGTGCTCCCCGTCTTGTATACCGCGCTCAAACATCCGCAGACGAGTCTCGCAAAGCTCGGCGATATTTGTGTTAGGGTCGACCGGCGATTGTCCACGGAACTTCAGAGGTCACTGTACGAGGGCCTTGATGCGTGCGATGGAATTTGACCGGTAACGTTAACGGTATCTTCCTTCACATCGACCATGTAAGCCGGAGCTGGGTAATGTTAATCTTTAGAGCGGGAAACAGGCAACATTTTCATCTTGAGGGTGCTGGTCGGAGTATCGGAACGGTACCCTCTACCAGAGCGGATGTCGTGTGCAGTCTGGTAATGAGGAGATGATCTTTTCGCGAGCGTGGTAATCCGGATGTCCAAGTCCCGATGTCCGGATCGGAGATGGCAGAGGGCAGAAATAACCCTCCAAACACTCTTTCATGGATGTAAAGTTCACTTCTTCTCCTTACAGTTCATGGGGTTTTTTTTTCAATTCCCTTGCTCGCAATCACGCAGCCCACTTCCAACATCCTCAAAGCTCCACAGAACCTTGACATAGCCCCCGTGTATACAATCCAATCTTCTCTCCCTTGAGCTCCAGACAAGCGATAATCAAAGCACTCTAACCCCCTCCAAAAAAACAACGAACATCCACACCTGCGATCTGGTCATCCGAAAGAAAAAAGGCAGAAGAACAAGCCCGTCATTCCAGCCACCCTATCATCGTCATTACTCGCGCACCATCCGAAGCTTACTGCATCCCCGATCCAAACCTACTAACTTCCTCTCTCTCTCTCTCTCTCTCTCTCTCTCTATGTGTGTGTGTGTGCAATTCACTTCGCTCCTTGCGCTACATACGCACCTAAAGCCCCATCCACGGCGAAGCAATTCCTACCCCCGTCCCTACACTCGCACGTCCACCTACGCATCGAACAAGTCCACCTCCCAGACCTTCAACCCATCATCATCGTCACATCCCCAGTCCCGCCCATCCACCAGTAATAGCGCAACAAAAGACCGAGACGACTCCGTGCATGGCTTTAAACACCTGTTTGCAGGACCGAGTACCTAAGTAACCTGCGTCGTTGTACAGACTCCGTACATACAATTCCCACCGACAGCGCCAACGAGCCCCTCCATCCAAACCGCTACAGTGCAATTTCCTCGATGACATGGATTACTCCTGACGTAAGCCAGGCCTTCCCCGTCCCTCGCACGCTCGCCTATCGCCTATCTCCCGTTAAACAAGCACATGAACGCCACGCCCACACAACTACCTCCGAACCCGAAGTAAAAGCAGCGCCTTAACTACTATCCCTCTACTTTACTTTTCAACCGAACCCCTTACATAAAGAAAAAGTACTAGTCTTACTACATGTACTAACACCACCCTAACCGCAACCTAGACTCGATCTTTCTTTGTTTGTACGTTTATTTCCACGGCTCTCGCGACTCTATAACACCGAACCTATTACTAACCCTTCGAACCCACCCCGACCGAGAAACTAGCACCACGCGCACCCGATCCAGCGGATCCGATCCGATCCGAACAAATCCATTCGATTCGGCGTCTAGACAAGAATAGCTAGACAAGAACAGGCAAGAAGAATCGAAACGACTTAACAAGACAAGGTAAAGCCGTATAGGAAGACCGAGAAAAAGAACATCGGCTTGGAGCGAAGAATTAGAATTACGACTACCCTCGCTACACCTATCTATCTAGACCCGAACACCCGAGCCCTTACTGAACGACCTAAGAAGCTAGTCCGAGCCGAGAAACTAGTACCACGCGCACCCGATCCAGTGGATCCGATCCGATCCGAAGAAATCTAATCGATTCGGCGTCTAGACAAGAATAGCTAGACAAGAGTAGGCAAGAAGAATCGAAACGACTTGACAAGACAAGGTAAAGCCGTATAGGAAGACCGAGAAAAATAAACATCGACGACTTAGAGCGAAGAATTAGAATTACGACTACCCTCGCCATACCTATCTATCTAGACCCGAACCCCCGAGCCCTTACTACACGACCTAAGAAGCTAGTCCGAGCCGAGAGGACAGTACCGCGCGCGCAAGATCTAGTGGATCCGATCCGAAGAAATCTATTCGGCGTCTAGACAAGAATAGGTAAGAAGGCGAGTTAAAAGGACCCGACAAGACAAAGAGGAATACCGAGAAAAATAACATCGACCACTTCGAGCGAAGAATTAGAATTACGAACACCATCGCCACACCGACCCAGTCCGCACCCCCGCTCAGTCCAAATACCCCATCCTCTTCGCCGCGATGAGACAACTCGTCACAAACGCCGCCATGACGCCCAAGATGCCGAAGAACCAAGCGTACCCACTCCCATCCTGGCCCGGAACATGCACGTTCATGCCGAACAGACCACAGATCAGGTTCAAGGGCACGAGAATGGTCGCGATGACCGTGATCTTGCCGAGCATCTCGTTCACGTTGTTGCCTTGCTGGAGGTTGTCGACGCTGATCTGGGCGAGGTAGTTGCTGTGGCTGCGGGACAGCATTTTCTCGAAATGGGAGAGGTTGCTCATCATGGTGACGACGTGGTCCTGGATGTCGGACAGGTAGAGGCCGACGTCGCCGCGGGGCGCGACGCTGTATTGCTCGTTGCAGCGCTTGGCGAAGCCCTTGATGACGTCGGCTTTGCCGCCGAGGAGGCGCATCATGCTCATGACTTTTTTGCGCGAGTCGCCGATGGCGCGGAGGATGAGGCGCGAGTCTTCGGCGCGGGCGGTGAAGACTTGGTCTTCGATGGCGTCGGTGCTGTGTTCGATGTCGCGGATGACCGGGCCGAACGAGTCGACGATGTCGTCGATGAGGGCGTAGCAGATCCAGTCGGCCGAGAGGGAGATGTAGTCCTTTAGACGACCGATACGCTTGCGGACGTTGGCGGCGTGGGGAGAGGGGCAGAAGGTGAAGGTGAGGAGACCCTCGCGGAAGACGACGGCGTAGACGTTGACGGGCTCCATGAAGTCTTCGCTGGTCTTGTCCATTTGGTAGAAAGAGCGGAAACAGACAAAGTAGTACTGCTTGAAGAGCTCGACCTTTTCGCGGGCTTCTTGGGTGAGGATGTCTTCCCTGGTCAAAGGGTGCACGCCGAAGGCTTTGCAGATGGCGAAGACTTCCTCTTCGGTCGGGTTGAGCATGTCGAGCCACCACACTCCCGTGTCGGGCGGAAGCTCGAACAAGTCGCGAAACCTCTCACCGGGCATGAGCAATCCTCCCAGTTCGGCCGCGTGGATCGTGTCATCGAGCTCGGACGAGAAGAAGGCCCATCTGTTGGTGTGCGACTCAAGAGCGCCAGTCTTCTCAGGGTTTTCGGCGTCAACGTCATGCTTGATCTCATCCATCTCGGAGCTGTCAACAGCGTTGATTTCTTTAGAGTCAGACCGCGCACTAGGTGCCTCGGTGGTAATCTTCGGAACTTGGAATAGGTTCTTGGGGCGCAGGTCATCGAACACGCGGATCCTGTTGGACTGCTGAGACTTGAGGCTAGCCCTGCTCTGCTTGCGTGAAAGCGGGTTGCAGATAGGGGTCTTGGTCTGGTTTTCGACAACAAACTCCTCTAGCTCTTCAAAGTCAATAGTGTATGTCTTGCTGGTCTCATCTGGCACGGGAAAACAAACGTCCTCTTCTGCGGAACTGTGGCCAGACGAAGCGTTGTCTGCTGTTCCATGCCTGCTCTCTTCGCCAAACGTGCCACGGCGTCTGTGAGTTCCATTCGATACGGTGCGGTTCAGGCGCAAGTCGAGATCCGACGGCACATGGCTGCCGATCGTGCCAGCCCTTTCGCGTCGAGGCACAGCGAAGGCCTCGACCGAGTTCGGGGGAGAAAGAGATCGGGATGATAGGGACGAGTTGCGCGATCTGTTTGGCTGCTCCGTATGAGAATGCTCCCTCACCCGGCGGAAAGTATCTCTTCTCGCGATGGGACTCGCGTTGGATCCCCGCCTGCCGATCATGTTGAAATCCTTGAAAGATCCCTTGAACGATCCCATCGGGCTTCTCTCGTCATCCATGATTGCGTTCTCATTGTCAGCCGCGTAGTCCTTGGACGATACCATCCCCTGGCGCTCCAGCGCTTGATTGACGGTCAACAGATTCGGACGACCGTCGAACGGCGGGAAATTGATGCTCGTGACAGTCCCTCGGCGAGTCCCCGGGAGGCTGCTATTGTCTGCAGGAGGCATGGACGCTGGCTGGCGCCGGTGATCATCCAGGTCAGACACCGGGGTGCTGAATCGCGTCTGCGAGTGGCAGGATCTTGGAGTGTCGGTCATTTTGAAAATATCTGGCTTTTGTCTATTGGTATATTGAAACGTGTCTCTATGCGCGATTCGATTTGATTGTGTTCTTGGCTGCGAATCTCGACGCTGGTCTGATGCGACTTATTTGGCGAGCCGCTTGTGAGCGCTCACCGCGTGAGGGAGCTCAACTTGAACGACTGGCTTCGCGTAGGGATGCGCCCTACACTAAGCCTCGGGTATCTTCTTGAGGTAACCTGATACCTCCCAGCTCGCCTCCGAAAGCGTTCGGAAGTGTCGTGATCGTGTTCGACGCAGCGCAGGTGGACGTCGTGGAGCGCGAAAGGGCAGTTATGGAGGCTTCTTGTCGCCTCCGTGGACCCAAATTCTTGGGCCGAGAAGCGGACGGATGAAGGAGAACGTGCGGAGGATGATGCCCGCCAACTTGGTGGTATTGCGATGAATAAGACGCCGAGGCGCCAGGGAGCTTGAGTGAGTGGGTGGAGATGCTACGTGGTAGCTTGCGTTCGCGACTCAAAGAGAGTCTGGTGGTTTAGGTGCGACAGGTGGTAGCGGTCCAGGTGGGAGTCGATGACGGATGGCGTACGTCGGTTGTCCCCTGGGGACAAGGGTGCGGTGAGTGCGATGCAGGCGACGGGCGTGCTCTCTCGTCGAGGTGTTAGGTTCTAGGCCGGTTGGTGGGAGAAAGGTTGGTGGGAGGAAAGGTGAGCCCAGTGAGGACGGCGTGGTGGTTATAAGAAGGGAGGGGAGGCGTGGTCTGCTGGTGAAAGTTCTTTCTTGGCTGTGGACCGGCTGGGCGGCGGGCGGCGGGCGTAGGGCTCCGTGCGGGCTGAGACGTTCTAAATTAGTGCACCAGGTCCGGCTGCTTGACTCATTTGCATCAAAGGCAATAGAGAGGCAGCGACGATAGCCTTTGTCGTTGATATTGAGTTTATGGGGGAAAGGAAGTCGAGTCGATGCAGCTGGGCCGGCAGTCGTCCACGGGCAATGGGATCTCGTCGATACAATGACGGGATGCGGCTGACGGGCCAAGGTAGGCAGGCCAACAGCTTAAGCCGCCAAGGCGTTCCGCAGCCGCGCGCAAGGCCAGAGAGAGGTCGAGCTGTACACTAACTTACACCACCGTCTCGGCCCAACCTGGGCGAACATCACTGCACCTGTCTGTAGCCACGACAACCCACCATGGCCGACGAACTCCTGGAGAAAGCCCGCGATGTCTTCGAGGGCCAGATCGTATGCGCGCCCCGGCTGTTCCCGCCATCTGCGCGCCGCACCCAAGACTGACTCTGCTAGGACTTTGACGGCCAGAGGCTGGCTGAGCTACTGACCACCGCCCTTCTCACCACCGCTGGCGTCAGTTCGACCGTCTCCACCCCCGTCGCACGGGATGCAGCTGACCGACTGCTCTAGATTGTTGCTTTTCTCACCGGCTACTTCACCCAGGACATCGCCTTGACCCTCTGGATCGGACTCGCCGGCGCTGTCCTGACCTTCGTCGTCGTCGTGCCCCCGTGGCCTTTCTTCAACAAAAACCCTGTCACATGGCTACCGGCACTTCAGGGTGGGACGGGAGGAGTGGATATCCAGGTCGAAGTGGATGGGCAGACGGCTACATGATGCCGAACCTACGCGTCGGTCCTCGGTTGCGCTCTCATAATTCAGTCGATTGGCAGATAGTAACCCATCATAGTGCTGTGAAATTGAAGTCGTGACTACTCTTCAGAATCAACGCACCAACTCCGCAGGCCACTTCACAGCGTCAAGTTGAGCGTCCACAAAGCCCCAAGAGCCCTATTCCCGTATTCGATCATGATGATTCATCCCTAGGGCATCAATGCTACTCGTGGAAACTTTATCATCAGGCCATCCCATGAGTGCGCGACCAGTGCGCAGCTCTTCCCAACGCCAAGCGCACACAGTCATGAGCACGACCTGTCGGTAACCCGCAACCGGCTCCCACGACCTCGTCCTTTCAAGTATGCCCCTTGTCGCTGCCGAGGATAAATATGACCACGCCAAGCTGTAGCGACAACTTCTCCAGACAACCCTCCACTCATCGGCCGTACTTCTGGAACTCCCAGTCGCGGTTGTCGAGCGGACAGACTTGACGAGTCTTGAGCCAGCGGGATATGCAGTGGAAGTGGAACGCGTGGTTGCAGATGCCCCAGGCGACGGTGCACTCCTCACTGGCGGCGGAAGCCTGGTTGGCTTGACATTCGATGCAGAGATCCATGATGTGGTTGCGGCAGATGGCGCAGTTGTCTACGACAATGTCCCAGGCCCAGAGCGCGACGGCATTCCACTTGATTCTTGTCAGCATGTATATCTGGATATTGCCTTATGCCTTCCTGTACCTTCTTGACCTCGAACTTCTTCTTGCCATCACCAGCGGTTGAAGCCTCGGCATCCTTTGCACCCTTGGCACCCTTGGACGCCTTGGTAGGAACGTCTGTCATGTCTACGTCCGTCATCTTGTATCTTGGAAAGTTTTGGAGAATTTAGGTGTCGTGCCTGCGGTACTCGACTTTCGGCGCGAGAGCTGCCTGGACGGAGAAGGCGGGTTTGCGGAACGAGGATGGGGCGGTCCTCGGCGAGCCAGCTAGGATTTGGGGCCTTGGAAGGTGTTGTAATTGGAGAGGTGGCCGGCACTCGTGCTTTGAAGAGGCAAGCAAGCTCGGGTGGTGGTTGCTGGTATGTTCGGCCTTGCCGCTGGTGATGCACCTTGGAAAGTGACGGGGTAAGCCGCATAGCCCTATGCTAAGCCGCTTGTGCCTAGTGCAACCACTGGCTCTTGGCAGACAGTTCACTCCTCATCCCGCGGTCGCAAGCCTGACGCCCGACTGACCTCGACTCACCACTACAACCCTCACTCCATAACCCCATGCACTCGGCCATGAAGCTATACACTTCCTCAATCTCTCAGACCACCGAATATTCCTATACCGCTTACCAAACTCCGCAAACCACACGTCCCAGCCGAGCCGACACCTAACCGCGCCGCGGTCCTGACCCCATACTCATCAAAGCAATCTCGACACATACGCTGCTTTGTAGAATCTGAAGCCCCGAATAAGTTCGCAACACCTCTCCACGCGCGACCGTGGTGTGATTTCAACTTCCGCGCAAATCCAAACCATCCCCATCTACTAGCAATGTCCGCGCCTCTGCAGACTCCCTCGAAGAGCCCTCGGGCCCCACACAAACACACCAAGAGCGCTGCCACCCCTGGAGTGACACCGAATGCGCAAGAGTTTGGCACACCCGTCAAGTCTGCGCAGCGCCGCCAAGGCCGCAACCGCAAACAATTCGACCAGAACCAAGCAAACACCGCAGGTCACGTCTCAGACAGCAACGCCTCGAAGCCCCCCGTAAACGCTCGAAGACTAGATCCCGATTCCTACAGCCGAAACTATGACGGTGCAGTCTCCGACGGAGTGCAGAATGTCGTGAGTCAGAAGAAGGGTCGAGGGCGCCAGCGCAACGGGCAAGAGTCCCCATCATATGGACAGCCGGCTTCGCGGAACAATGGCGCGAACAACGCTTCCACTCCAGCCAAAGACCCCGCTTATGCTGGCCCGGCTTTTCACGCATCTCCGGCTCCGTCGGCTCTGCCTATGCCGAAATTCTTCTCTAAATCCATGCCAGCAGATGGAGGGATACCCTCTCTTCAATCTCGTTTGGACCAAGAATCGGACAGCACCGACAAGAGCGACAAAAGTGACAAGAGCGAATCCCCGGAGATGCCCGAAGTTGCCCCGGCGCAAGTGCCCCCGCGCAATGAAGCGTCACCGCTGGATTTCTTCTTCAAAGCGGACCGCGAGGAAAAGGCAAAGAAGAGCAGTCTGGCAATTTCGACGCCCGACGGGAAGAAACCTCCCCCGATCGATGGCCGTAAGCATGAAAGGGTCGTATCAAATGGCTTCAGGCAAGACATCTTCCCGTTGGAAATGGACAGTGCAAAGCCTATGACTCCCAAGCCCAACTCCCCAACTCCATCAAGCTCTCGTGAGCGCCTTTCCGCTAGCCGATCTGTCACTGCTCCGACAAACTTTCCCAAGGCTAGCCAAGACGCTCAATCTTACCCTAAGGCTCTTCAGGATCTCTTCTCATCCTCGAAGAAGCTCGATTCTCAGCCAACTCCCCAATCCGAGACGCCTGGAACCCCTCCACCCGCTGCGACAGACTTCCATACACCTTCTCCCTTCTACCGCCCAACTCCTGTCAGGAGCAACTCGGGTCCTCACACGCCCACCCCACAAACGGATGCGCGCTCTCCTTCGTTCTACTATGGAAACCGTAATCTTTCACCCCTGTTCCAAGCCGCGCAGTCTGACTCCACGAAACGGTCCTCCGGCCTACGTCAGGAAATTGGTTCTTCTCTCGAAAGCTCCCCCTCAATTCCCTCGCCACATAATACGTCTGGCACTCCACGTATGTTCAACAATAACACCACCCCAAGCCGGGCACCCAAACCCGATGCCGCGACCATCTCCCGCAACTACCTGAACCAACACATCCAAGCCGCTGGACAGGACCCTCTCGCAAACCTTCCTTTCGTCAGACCGAACGGGACCCCGGTCCCTAGACCAGTTTCTGGCGCCGCCCCTCACGAAAACGCGTCCCCAACCCCCGCCACCAACAGCTCTATGGACGCCAAATCTATCGAAAACGACCTTAAGCGCATGCTCAACCTGCAGATTATTGATCATTAGCGAGGCGTTGGAGGAGTCTTCTTCTGGGTGTCTCCACTGTTCTTATCATACGGAATGCTTCTATTGACGCCAACTGGTTCGTGGCATACGTACTTCAGGTGCACTCGGGATTTCTGATGCGTTGGATCTATGATTTCCAAGTTCTTTTCTGGCGATAGAATCCAGTGCGGATTCAGACAGTCTTCTACCCCAGGCGCTTTTGAGCAACTGCGAGCTTTTCTTGCGGTGTCGGGGATCTTGATGCGGTTTTTCTGGGATACCTAGCGAGTTTTCTCTTTTTGCCCTGCGCTAGAGGCGGCTTTTGTGCTTATCCCCACTTTCTCTTCCCTCTTTCTCAGCTCGGGTTTCCTTCCTGCGAGTCTCTGGTTTTCTGCCGCTTCTCTATATCTTAATGCTCTTTCTTTTTCTGGCTGGCTGCATGGGAATGCGTATGATGGGACGGATCCGTCAATTCGTCGATGCCCTGGACCAAATTCGACCGGTTCATATGGGCAATCAGGTTTCAGCGAGACGGGCGGTCACTGTTCTGTTCCTTGGCTCCTTTCGACTGCTTTGGCGTTCGAGATGGCGCCACCATTCCCCTTGCATTCACTGGCGTTTTACTGGGTTCTGGCTTCTTTCATGCACATACACTTGCTCCTGGGAGCCTTCTCTTTCCTTGCACTGCGCGGGGTTGGAAGTACTTGAACCTGAAGCACTTTCGCACACTCCTCACTACTCAAACCACACGGCTCGTCACCACCACCAATTTCCTTTGTTGATAATACGACTAGGGCGCTGGACGAGACAACCGGATACCAAATATAGCATTGGAATGCTGGATGCTCAGTCTAGGTCTTGGTATGAAGGATGGGGAATGGCTTGGCACGAGGGTGTATCAAGCCACTACGAAGCAGGGGAGGAAGGAAATTAAAAAAAAAAAGGGACATAGATATCTGGCTTTCATTGGTTGAATGAATGGGGATATTATGTGTCTAACGCTGCGTATTGAGTGTGCTGGTGTGATAGTGTCCTATGTTTGGCAGGGGCCGGTAGGGGGTGAATCATTGACTGGGTAAACTACTGTAGGCAATGGCCTAATAAGTAACAAGAAGTGGTGGTGAGTTTTCCCAATGTCTCTATCAACATGCAACTCGACATTCGTCCACCCCGTGCTCGCTGGCCATAACGAAACCACTCAAGCCCAAAACCGGAGCTTGATCTTATCTTGCCGATCGTGGGGTTGCGAGGGCCAAGTCCGATCCCGCCTTGACCTTAGCTTCGGCATCAACCTCCCTCCATTGACAGGTGACCTGCGTGAGTATGTTTCTTCATCAAATAGTTGTACTTTCTTGATAGGTTTTCTGATGCTTCAACCTCCACTTTGAGGCATTTCCTACTCATCTCCACCTCAGTCGCACGCCCACTCAATGTCGTGCGACCAATCACTGAACAAGGCAACGCCATCGGCGGGGCAACAAAGAGCCGAAAGTCATGGTGCAGATCACTCGATAAGCTACCGCCTTGACCTTCTCTGTTGGTTCAAGGTATCTCGGAGCTGTACGAACATCTTTGATAAAGTTGTGGACTGGTCCTGCGTCTGCTGCTGTCGTACTCCGGCAGCTTTCTTGGACGACTGCTGTTGGGGAACTCTACTACACTCCACTGCCATTGGAACATGAAGGCTGGATTCGGTTCTGAAAAGACTGGGCTCTTGCCAATGCCCGGTCACCAGCACATGGTCCAGAAGCCCTCTTCTTTGAGATATCGCGTCGTTGCAGGATGTCTTCTGCTGGCGCTCTCGCCTTTTGCTCTATGGTTTCCCTCACCTTTCCGGACTCATAGAGGCCCATCCACCCCAATTGCGAGCGGTGACCCGGCCGAGATCCTCAAGAATGGCTGTCCTCAATTCGAACCTCTAGTCCCCAGCTACACCAGCCCTTCCCTCGAAAAGATGGAAAACTTCATCGACACCCCCACTTTCTTCAACCAGTCCATACAGCGCCTCTCGGCCGCCGTCCAGATCGAGACGCAGTCTTTCGACGACATGGGCGCCATCGGTAGCGATCCACGCTGGGAAGTCTTCTACCCCTTCGCCGCCTACCTCAAAGCCACCTTCCCGCTCATTCACTCGAAACTCGCCCTCGACGTCGTCAACACCCACGGCCTCATCTACACCTGGCACGGCACCAATGCGACCCTCAAACCTACCCTCCTCATGGCCCACCAAGACGTCGTTCCCGTCCCCGAGTCAACAATCCCATCATGGACACATCCCCCCTTCGCCGGCCACTTCGACGGCGAATTCATCTGGGGCCGCGGCGCCAGCGACTGCAAAAACCAACTCATCGCCATCATGACCGCCGTCGAGCTTCTCCTCGCCACCGACTTCACCCCCAAACGCACCCTCATCCTCAGCTTCGGCTTCGACGAAGAGATCTCCGGCCGCGAAGGCGCTGGCCACCTCGCTCCCTTCCTCTCCCAGCGGTACGGCCCCGACTCCATCGCCGTCATCGTCGACGAAGGAGCCGGCATCAGCACCGCGTGGGGAACACCCTTCGCCACTCCCGGCGTCGCAGAGAAGGGATACATAGACGTGGACGTCGTGGTCCGCATGCCAGGCGGGCACTCCTCCGTCCCCCCCGACCACAACGGCATCGGCGTCATGAGTGAACTAATCACCCTCATCGAGTCCAACCGGTACACCCCCCGTCTCAACACCGGGAATCCATACCTCGGGCTGCTCCAATGCGGGGCCCAGCACAGCCCCGACTTCCCGCCCAAACTCAAAGACTTGCTATCCACTCACCACACCCAACAGTGCTCCGCAAAAGACGACCCCCTCGCCCTCGAAGCCTCCAAACAATCCCCCGCCACAAAATACCTCATGACAACCTCCATAGCCGTGGACGTCATAACCGGCGGTGTCAAAGTAAACGCCCTCCCGGAGCGCACCGTGGCAACGATAAACCACCGCGTCAACGTCGGCGAGCACCCCTCTCTCGTCCGCGCCAAGCTCACCTCCCTCGCCGCCACCGTGGCCCAGAAATACAACCTCTCGCTCCACGCCTTCACTGGCGAGGCGGACGCAGAAACACCGAGCTCAATCACGCTCACGGCGCTGGATACCGAGTTGGAGCCCGCGCCTGTCACCCCGACCGAGGTGGAGGGCGCGACGCCCTGGTCCGTTCTCTCCGGCACCACACGCGGCGTCTACGCTGCGCAGGACGTCATCATGGCGCCGGGAATGAGCACGGGGAATACGGACACGCGCTACTATTGGGATTTGACGAGGCATATTTTCAGATATGGACCGGGGTGGGATGGGGTCGTGGGGGGTGGGAAGGGGGGGTTGGGGAACGCGCATACGGTTGATGAGAGGGTCAGCGTGGGGGCCCATGTTAATGGGGTTAGGTGGTTTGGGAGGTTCGTGCGGAATATGGATGAGGTTGTTTTGGAGTAGGCGGAGGATGGAGGTGATGGGAGGACGACTTGATTGAAATGCTGGCTCAGCATGGCTTGATCCCCTCGGCAGAGCTGAGTCGTGCCTTCGTGGAGAATCCATGTTTTGGAAGCCTATGGGATCTCTGAGTCTGAGACTCGGATTACCATGGTGATGATGAGATTTGAGACAAAGATGACAATTGTTACGATGGAGATGGAAGATACTGAGAGGCGTTGTGAGGTCAACTGTTTACGCGTAGGTACAGTCAATGAATGCATGTCGATCGATGAAAACTTGCAAGATCCGCGGTCGGTAGGCGGAGCAACATGTGAAACTCGAGTTCTGTGGACAGAAATCTTTCGAATATTTAGATCTGATATGGTGAGGTGGTGAGTTGACCGAAGTCCCAAACGCGTGGGAAAAGGCAACGTTACATGGACGCCGAAATTCAGCCGGACCGGACATCATGACGAAACCTCAAAGTGCGCACCACCACTCTCCAAACATACACGATACCCTACCCTACCACGTCTATCTCTTGAATACCCTCAACTCCAACCATCGCAGGCCCGGAAAGACTACTAATGTAAAGGCACATCCGACCCAAATGCCCATGTCCGCTCCGTCTTCTCCAACCATCGCAGCGACAGGACCGACGTAGTAAACCTGGTCCATGCAGATAATTGCGCCCGCCCAGCCGATCAAGAAAGCCGTCATCGCGGCCAGACCCAGGGGAAGACGTGCCGGATCATTCCATGCATCCCAATCAAAAGCATCTTTGGCGCGCCGGAAAAGGACTTGCTCCTCGGAAACGATGCAGAGGAAGATGGTGACCCAGTAACCCATCAACGCAAGCCAGTCCTCGAAGATGTCGAACAAGCTATTACGTCCGCCAAGAGCGCAAGCCAGATAGATGATCACCGAGATGGTTGTCCAGACCCAGCGCGGGACAGTGGCCAGTCGACGACCCATGACTTGGAAGCCCAGAGCAGCTGAGTAGGTGCCGGGGATGTTGTTGGCAATGACACCCAAGGAGACTATAACGCTGCAGAACTTTCCGAAGCCAGCAAGTCCGTCGTAGCCGGCGACGATAAGGGCGCTCTCGGAGGTGCTATATGCGGAGTCCCAAGCCGGATTCGTGAAGGTGCCAGATGCGAGACCAACGCCGAGGAGGTCGACGATGCTGTATGCAGCTCCCATGCCTAGGAAAGCCATCACAAAAGTCTTCCACGGCGCGGTATGCTCAGGATAGTAGACGAAGTAATCCGCGGCGGAAGGCGCCCACGCCACCGGCGCTGACAAGCAGAGGGAAAAGTATGACAGGCGGTTCCCGTTTACGGTGGCTGTATCCCCTGTTGTCTGGATTGATGTGTCAAAATGGGGCCCTGCACAGCCGAATAGGATGAACAGGACGAGGACCTGTGGTAACCACGCCCATCTGGGGACGTCAGTTCGCTCACAGATACAGGACTTGCAGGGACCGAGGACAAACCTTTCGTAGATATGAAAGACGGAGATGCCAAAGACGGTCACTATCCAGGTAATCACTGCCACAATAACAATCCCGACGATGACGGTCATATGACCACCGGATACGGCCGAGAGAATCTGACCACCAACGATGCAGTCAATCATGCTATTTTCATCAGTCGAAGCATGGCAGCGGAACATCCTGTTTAATCTCACCCATAGCCCAACATGATCACAATGTTCAACAGACAACAAATCTTGCTTGGCCAATAGCCCATGAAGTACCTCGCGATTATCTACGGAGAAACATACAGCATCAGAACACATCCCATCGACCTCCCCCACAGCACACCAACATGCACTCACCATTGTCCTGTTCCCACTCCTTGGCCCAAACGTCCCCATATACGCCGCTCCAGCACAGCCAACCAGCGATCCAAACACAGCCAGCAGCGCAGAGTCTGTGAAGCCCAGGTCGTACACCAAGGGTCCGAGCATTGCCAAAGTCAGATTGTTGGCTGTGATATTGGTGCTGAACCACAGAAGCGCCATCTGCATATACGCTGCGGCTGTCTCAGGCTGCCTCTCAGATGGCAGAACGCGCGCAACGCCACGAGCCTCGACGCCGGAGAAACTCTCAATCCGCGCGTTCCATCTGATCAGAGTGTCTTTGAAGGAGCCGTTGCTGCTGATGGGCTGCGAGCCGGTTTCGGCATCGGGAGTGACTGTCGGCAGCACGTCGCCTTTTTCGAGCGTTGAGGGATCCATGACGAGCGCGAACCTGTACGACGGACAGTGAAGGCCTAGCGGGCAATTTGTCCCAAATGCCCAAAAACGAGGACCAGTCCTTGAGAGTTCTAAGTAACGGCAAGCACCTTTTAAGATGCACCTTTATGACTCCAGTGTTGTGTTTCCACCTTTTTCTGCTGACGGACCGATAGGCGGATTAGCAACCTGAAATCGATAACGACTGGTAAATGTCAGCCACCGTCGTACGATAGAGGGGCAACAAGTCTCCGTATCACAGCATCTGGAAGCTAATGGTCGCGTGATATCTCAGAATGCTTTGCTTTGACGAATCACACGGTGCTGAATAAACTGCTTCCGAGCCCGAATGCTGAAGTGGTTCCCGAGGAGACCTCCAAGCATTACCCGGCGTTCTTCAGACTATTTTGCGGCACTAAGTTAACTTACCAGCAGCTCAGACCACACCGCACGTCCTCCC
This sequence comes from Saccharata proteae CBS 121410, assembly GCA_010015785.1. Taxonomy (NCBI): domain Eukaryota; kingdom Fungi; phylum Ascomycota; class Dothideomycetes; order Botryosphaeriales; family Saccharataceae; genus Saccharata; species Saccharata proteae. Next base: position 142,049 of record ML978719.1, read on the forward strand.
ACAACAACCTTTTCCTTCTACACTGGCACAGCCAAAATGAGGAGAAATGCTCGGCCAGAGCAATTAATCTTCAACTTCTATCTTGACATAAACACTGCGCCTGATGTCGCCACCATCGATCAATCAACCAACAGCGATTGAAACAGCCAGCCCGGCTAGCTCAATCGGTAGAGCGTGAGACTCTTACACCAAGTGTTCATCTCAAGGTTGCGGGGTGAGTCCTTACCACATCATTACCATACCGAAATCACCATACTAATAACCACCCAGTTCGACCCCCGCGTTGGGCTCAATTCCCAGTTCCTTCGGGTTTCTTTTGTTATGCTTTTTGCTTCCTTGATTGCTGTTTTGCGTGTCGTCTCCTTTTTCGTCTGGTTTCGATCGGAGTAACGCCGTCTTTGCTGTAATGGAGCTGAGGTCAAACTCGGCTGCCACGCATCTCCTACTCACACTACCGGTACTTGATCAGATTAGATCAACTCTTCTTCCCATCAACACAAGCATTCCCAACATGCTCCAGATGCGCAGGAACTACGATTACCCATCAAGCATTACACTGCTCATCCTAGTACTGATACATCGACCTCACCCCAACCTCCTCACACCTCTCCACCATCCACCCCGCCGCCTGCCTATACCCATCCAGCTCATGACCGCCGTCCCCAAACGCCCCAGCCACAGCATCACTAGCCTCATTCGGCAACCGATACCGACGACCGCGCCAGGATCGGAAATGCGGCATGTGCAAGTCGGCCGTGAAGTCCCAGTGGCCGACAAAGTCCCAGGCGGGGATGCTGTAGCGGGCGTACAGGTCGTCGAGCTTGGCGTGGTAATCGTAGTCAGTGGCGGCGTACTCAGCGAACGTGAAGTGGGAGATTCGGGAGTGGAAGTTCTGGTCCCGGGCCCAGTCGCAGGGACTCTGGCTCGCGGAGCCGTAGACGTGGCGGAAGTATTCGACGATATCCATGATGGCGAGACTAACACCAGCGTTTGGACGTCGACTCAACACACACACGACGCCGAGGACATCGACGGCTAACGTTACGGCCACTTCCCCACCCATCGAATACCCCGTCACAACCACTCTCGCAGGCACCTCCCTCGCTCCCCCAATCCCGCATCCGCATCCCCAATCCCCCTTTCACAGCCCCCTTCGTCGCCTCCCACAGATCCAGAGAACGAATGCACGCAACAGCCGTGCACGCGCCACTCCCACACCCCGGCCCCTTGACCTTGCACCAAAGGTTCTTGTGCATGGCGGCTGCGTGCGCGCCCAGGAAGGCGATGGTGATGGCCGCGGATGGGGCGCCGCGGCGTCCGGTGTGGCTGGTGCGGAGCTCTGTGATTGAGAGGGCTGGGTCGCGGGTCAAGGTGCGGAGGTCGCGGGTGGTGGCGAGGTGGAGTGTGGTGGCGAGGTGGAGTGTGGTGGCGAGGTGGAGTGTGGTGGCGGCGTTGTGGACGGCTTGTCAGGCGGAGCGGGTGTTGGGGATTGGACGAGGGGCATGGTGGGTTTGGTTGTGGTGGTGGTATTGGAGGTG
>ML978719.1:143651-154705 GCA_010015785.1 Saccharata proteae CBS 121410
GTGTTGGCACCATTGGTCTCAACTTATGCGGTTCACTCCAGATCCTGCAGGCAGAGGTCAGCTGGGTTTCGTGGTCTGGATTCTAGATGCTAGAAGCGGAGATCCGGGGGTAGTCTTTTACTACCTACATCCTTGTCTCCGAGCATGGCGCGGGTATCCGATGGCGCGTTCTTATGTACCATCGTGTTTATGTAGATGGCTATTCAGGTGGCTAGATCAAGATATCAGAGCGATCGTTATCTACTTGTGCTCTAGTAGGGAAGTGTGCGGGAGGGGAGGGGGATTAGCTTGGATCTTGGATCTTGGATCGTGTACGGTTGGACGTGGTGATTGCACGAAAGCACGAGAGGAGTGTACGAAACCCTGTCGTCAAGTATAATAACAAAGGCGTCGTACGACGCACCGGACCAACCACGTATCCATCAACACAATTACATTACGAACTCAGATAATCATACATCCCACTCCTATCATACACCTCGATTCATTCCAGCCGTCTCTTCTTCTTCTTCTTCTCGTCCAGAACGCCCACTTCCCCAAGCGCGTCGTCCCGATCGTGACCCCGCGTAACTCAGGTCAGCGCCGCCTCGCCGGTGCCGTACGGCACGATCTGGCCGCTCGTTTGCTCGACCCAGCCGTACAGCTTGAGGTCGGTGTTGGCGGCCATGCGGCCGGCCCAGGCCTGCAGGTCCGCGACGAAGGCGTTCAGGTTCGCTTCCTGGGAGAGGTCGAGGGGCTCTTTGTCTTGGCCGATCATGACCATGTGCATGCCTGGAGGGGAAGGGGTGGTTAGTTTGGGGGTGGAAGGAGGGGGGATGGAGGGTAAACGGTCGGGGGAGCGGGGATGGAGGGTAAACGGTCGGGGAAGCTTACCGGCGGCGATGGTGTTGAAGAGGTAGTCGTTGGGGTCGCCGAGCTGCTTGATGGCGCCCTTGACCCTGCCGGCCAGGATGTCGTTGACGATTCTGGGCTCCTGGGTGGTGGGACGGCCGAGGGCGACACCGTCGCAGATATCCAGCACCTTGACCATGGCGCCAACAGTCCTGAGACCACCGACGAGGTAGCTCTTGGTCTTAGTCAAGTTGGGGGCGCAGATCTCGGCGAACTCCTGGAAGTAGGCCTCGCGCTTGAGGGTGGAGGCGCGCTTGTTCTGGAGGAAGCCGAGCTCCTCGTAGCTGCCGCCGGAGATCTCGAGGAAGTCGAAGGTGTTTTGCTCGAGGATGGCGCACAGCTTCTTGACGTCTTCGGCGGCGAAGTTGGTGTCCTGGAACTCGGTGCTGTTGAGCTTGATGCACAGGACGAAGTCGGGCCGGGTGCGCTTGCGGATCGCCTGCGCGATTTCGACGATTATGCGCGCCCGGTTCTCGATCGAGCCGCCGTACTTGTCCGTCCGCCGGTTCGTGTTGCTGGATAGGAATTGCGCCAGCAGGTAGCCGTGCGCGGCGTGCACTTGGACGCCGTCGCCGCCGCACGCCTCGATGTACTCGGCCGTGTGGGCGAAGCCTTCGACGATGCCGTCGATGTCTTCTTGGGTGGCCGGGCGCGGCTTGCCGAAGTGCATGCCCATGACCTCCTTCTCCTGCGCTGGGGGTTAGCGAGGTGTTTAGGGGGTTTCCTCAGAGAGGCATCTTACCAGCTGGACGTCGGAGGCGGAGATGGGGTGAGGCTGGATGGCGTCCCTGTTCTCTGGATTAGTGGGTTGATTCCTCGAATCTGCAGTCAAGATGGCGCATACCAAACCTGTCTGCCGGCGTGGCTGATCTGCGTAATCATCAAGCAACCATGCTTCTTGCCCTCCATGTTCATCTCCTTGAACGCCTCGAACCGGGGGCCGGACAACGGCGCGTCCTTGGGGATGATGGGGTTGCCGCAAGCCTCGAGGTGCTCGGGCTCGAAGAAGGTGTTGCCGGTGACGATGACGCCGTGGCCGCCCTCGCCCCAGCGGCGGTACAGGTTGATGAGCTCCTTGGAGGGGACGCCGCGCGAGGCCACGTCCTTGGGGTCCCAGGACGACATGCGCTCCGTCATGGGAGCCTTGAGGAAGCGGTTCTTGGCCACGCGGCCGGAGAACTCGAACTTGAGGGGCGCACCCAGGGGCGAGACGTCCACGTCGGCGGACTCGAAACGGACTGAAGGGGCCATGTTGTTTGTCGGTTGGAGATGTAGATGTGAGAGGTGAGAGGTGGGTGAGAGGTGAGGTGAGAGATGAGAGGAGTTAAGATGTTGTTGAGATGAGAGGAGAAAGGGGGTTGTCGAGATGCTGCGTACAGAGAGGACGTTCTCGTACATATACTCAGGGAGCTGCAACACCTCTGATATACCGACCATCACCTGATTCCCTCATTGGGGTGAAGAAGGTCCGGGGCACAGTCCAACTGCAGTTTAGCCCCTCAATATGTGGACTCGAGGCCATCAAATGCCCGACAGTAAAGCCGTGGGGGGAAAGCGATGCCGCGGAGTCGAAGAAGCTTGACGCGAGCAGACGTCGGATTCGGGTGCAGGAACCAGCTCTGGGCGACGAGGACGGCGTGTGAGGAGTGAGGAGTGGGGAGAATTGGGAGGGTGGGAAAAGGGAAGAGAATGGTTCGCGGTCTGGAGAAGGCTCAGAGGATCTGTGCGGATCTCAGGGATCACTGGGCTGCCCTGGATCCTGCTCGTGCCTGTAAATCATCGCTTGCCCAGAGTCTGTCGCCGCCTCGAGTGCTGCGCGTACGTACGGCACACCGCTGGTGCTGGTGAGAGCTCTGGCCGATGAGGCGTGGGAGCGCCACCTCCGTCCGCGTTGCCAGCGTGCCAGCGTGCCAGCGTGCCAGCCAACGCTTTCAGGGGCAAAACACTCACTCGTGTAGAGAAAAGGGCGTATCTGTGTCTGTGTCTGTGTCTGTGTCTGTGTCTGTCTATGCTGGCCGACGTGATTACTGAACACCGGGCTCGGGCCGTGCCCGTGCCGGCCTTAAGGGACGTTTTCCGGTCCGCCCCGCCGCCTTCCCTCGCCTCTTCCAGAACATCTGATGTCTCTTGACATTGTGCCATCTTGACATCTTGCCATCTCTCTTCAACGTCTGGTCGTTGGGTTCATGAGCCGATGGACGCGTCTTCGAAACATCATTGTTGTTGTGGTCTAAGTCAGCGATTGTGGTATCAAGAGCTATGGAAACCTGGACGGGATATACGTGTGCCAGAGAGCAAAGCACAAAGCCGAAAAACGGTCCGCCGATCCTAGGCCAACAAGGTATCCCGACGCCCTCAACTCATTACCCAAGGACAGTCCAGCGAAGGAGACAAGTGGCCAAGCAGACGAGAACCCGGAAACAACTCTACTGCTTGGCAATGGCCTTGAACCACTTCTTGCCCGCGAGGTAGTAGGCCGAGAAGAAGTCCTCGAACTCCAGATCCGCAGCAGTCGTCTCGAAGACTTGCAGATTGTCGAAGCGGCGGAAGAGGGTGCCGAGAGTGACGTAGAGCTCGCAGTATGCGAGGCTGCGCGTCTGTCAGGATTCCTGCCGCGAGAAGGGAACGTAGATGCACTTACGGCATCCCGACGCATTGCCTCGTGCCCTTGCCGAAAGCCACGAGCTGGTGAGCGCGGGCTTTGGCCTTTTCCTCATCCAGCCAACGTGTGGGATCGAACTTCATGGCATCTGGAAACACGCCCTCGTCGCGGTGCATCTGCCAAGAACTCATGCCGACGACAGTCTGCAGTCACGTCAGCAACATGCAACGAAGAGAAGCTTCATCAAAGAGACAAAGAAGGCATACCCCGGCAGGGACATAGTGGCCTTGAAACGTCGCACCAGGCTCCGGGGTGACACGCGGAAGCCGTCCTGGAACACCGAAAGAAAGCCTGGGCAGCCAATCAGCCTAATCGTGCATGTTACGGACGGGGTAGCGAAACGGACCTCAGGCCCTCTTTGATGACGCCAGTCTGCAATCGGTTAGCCGTGCTCTGTGCAAGGTGAGCTGAAGACGACATACCAGGTACGGCAGTTTCTCGAGCTCGACAAAGTCAAGCCGGGCATGCTCGTCTGGGAAGGCGGAGACCAGTTCTTCGCGCAGCCGGGAGTAGATGTCTGGATTGGCTATGGTGTGGTAGGCGGCCGTCGACATTGCGTTGCCGGTGGTGTCGGCGGCGGCGGCGAGCAGGCTGTAGCATTCGTCCTTGAGCTGCATCGGGGTAGGGACAGGCCATCCGTCCGAGTTGGCGGGATTCAAGAGCTCGGAAAAGATGGTTGGCCGGGACTTGTCCAGCTTGCCCGTGTTCATCTTCAACTGCACTTCTTCGACCTGCTTCAGGCATTCCTGGGCCGACTGTCAGCAAACCTGGGCAGCTGTATCGTACGACCCCGTCGTTTCGACCCCAGCACCGCAATATGGATCGCCTCGCCTCGCACGAAGATGGTTCACCGGTGACGAGGCTGGGGAGATGCAACAGGGATTGATTACACAGATCGGGCAGCGGATGCATGCGCGGCACGCCGACATCAGATCGGGAGCAACCATGGCGCTGGAAAAGAGTCCGAGTCCAGCCTTTCTCGCTACACATCAAGACACGAAAGACGCTCACCTCGTTCAACTTGGCCACATGGCCCAGGGGCTCGCTCAGCTTCGGAGCCAGCCACGAGGGCACCTTGAGGGCGAGGGCCTGCAGGGCGAGGGACTGCTGGAAGATCCACATGGCCGGGCCGACGCCGCGTATCATGGCGAAGAAATGGGCGCCCAGATCGGGCGTGTCGAGCAGGTTGTACGACTTGCCCATGGCATACTCGGTGACGACGTCTACGGACACGGAGCGAAAGATGTGATGCAAGTCCACAGGCATCCTCTGCCGGACGGCCTGGGCGGTCAGACGCACGACCTTGGCCGCCTTCTCCTGGACGACGGCCTCGAGGTCGAGCACGACCTTGCGCGAGAACATTGGGTTCAGCATGCCTCGCTTGTGCTTGTGCACCTCATTGGAGGGGGTGGTGAAGGTGGAGTGGGGGATGCAAAAGGCTCCGTAGAACTCCGGGCTCTTGCAGAACTTGGAGCCCATGTGATAGATTTTGTCGTAGTCGGCGGGGTCGCTGAGATGGACCTCGTTGGGGGTGATGCGCACAACGGGGCCTGGGGAGAAGAAGGGGGCGGATAAGCGCTGCGGGGAGACGAGACGGGAGACAAGAGATGGGTATGGGTGAGTTGGTGGTGGTGGTGGTGGTGCTGGTGCTGGTACTGACCGTAGACGCGGTGCATGCGATCAATCTCGAGGAAGTATCTGCCATTGTAGCACGTCTGGTAGAGGGTGGTGATGGCCGGGAGCAGCGGGCCCGGTATGTTGGCCAGCGGGTGGAAGCAGCGGCGGTAGACGGCCAGGACCAGGAGATGGACGGCCAGGGCGAGGGGAAGGCCGACCCAGAGGACGGATGCTGTGAGCAGCAACATGGCTGCGATTATCTCAACGTTAGCCGCAGACGACGCAAGCTGGCGACGACGCGGACATGGAGTGGGAAGACGGTGGGAGGGCCAGGGTGCACGGAGGGTCTGGGGTTAATAATAAGGACTGAGACAGAGAGGAGAGTGCTTCGGAGCGAGGAGAGAGGCTTCGGAGCGAGGACAGAGACAGAGACAGAGACAGAGACAGAGGACAGAGACAGAGGACAGAGACAGAAGACAGAGGCTCGACTTGACTCCCCTCGCTCACAACATGGCTCCACCACCACCAGGATGGCTCCACCACCAGGAGGCGCAATTGATAATTGATTGCCTGCGGGGGTGTGGAGGCCAAAGCAAACGGCGTTGCTCGTGGTCCAGGCGTCTGCACAACGCTCGCGCATGGCCGGCGACTGCACCCAATGGGGTACCCGGGGCGAGGTGTCGGATGGGTGTGTTGGATGGCGTGGGATGCCGTTGGGGGTGAGAGTCGGGGGGGTCATGTTGCAGCCGGATGGATGGTCTTGGTCTGGCCAAGGGGAGGGAAAGGGACGGACAGAAGCATAATCAGCCATGTTACACATCAGTTGGACGATTGCGGGCAAGACCATGGACATGTCGACTTGCCGCAGTGGCCGCCGTCGCCGCCAGATCAGCTTCAAGTGCCACCGCTAACGTTAACTCGACTTATCAACGTCAATGTAGTCAAGTTAGTAGATTAACTACTGTAACTTACACCCAACTTGGCCTCCCGCTCTCTCGAGCCTCGGACCCTGCCACCTCGCACCCTCCCACCTCGCACCCTCCACCTTGCACCCTCCACCTTGCACCCACCACCTTACACCCACCCCCCAAGACCACACTCATCAACCCCCGACGTGCCCTCATTCCCCCCCGGAGTCCCGTCCGCACACTTCTCCTTCACCCGACACCAGCACATCAAACGCACGCCTCATTCGTCGCTCCAGGTGCTCTGGTCCATGGTCCGACGCATGTCACCGGGGACGGCCACCGCGCCATCCAGCACCATCTGATACAGCACAGCAGATCCTCGCAGCCCTGCGCCAACCAAGACGCCAGCCCGGCCAGATAAAGAACCGTGAGCCTCCTAGAAAATGCCGTATGTCGATTTCCTCGTCGTTTGCCACTCCAGCAGTTTGACCCAAGTTGGCGCTGAAGCAAGCGGTCGTCAGATGCTCGCGCACCGTCTCGCCATACATCGCCATGGCCGAAGACGACGCGGTCATACACATTCCCGTCGTGAGAGCCCGAGCGGACTCCCTCTGATCCGTGAAGCTGATCGCTCTGCAGGCGGATCATGCGTCACGTGACGAATCCAGTGATTCCGCTTTTGGTGACGATCTGAGCGATACCACCTCTGTTGCTTCCACCATCTGGCGCCATCGATTCGAGCATGGCAGACGATACCACAAGTATCAGCAGGGCGCCTATTGGTACGACGACGGAGCATTTCAGACTCGCAGACACGCCGAGACATGCTGAGGCTGATGCAGGGGCCCAAACGACGACCAGCAGAACGACCAACTCGACATTGGCCATCACATGTTGCGGATGATGCTGCATGACAAACTCTACCTGGCGCCAATACCGGAGTCTCCCCAGGCAGGCCATCGCCGTGTTCGAGCCTCTCGCCAGCGCTGACGCTCCACAGCAAGTTCTCGACGTCGGTTGCGGCACTGGAATATGGTGCATGTAGGTCTTCACTCTCAGCCCGCCGCAAGCAAACCAACACCAACAGTGGGACGTGTCTTGCAGCGACTTCGCCGACGACCACCCCTCGGCCGAGGTCACCGGCATCGACCTCTCGCCCATCCAGCCAACCTTCGCGCCGCCAAACTGCCACTTCGAAATCGACGACTGCTGCGCGCCATGGACCTTCGACGACAACACCTTCGACATGATCAACGTCCGCTGCATGTTCGGCAGCATCGCCGACTGGCCGCAGCTCTACCGCGAGATCCACGAGTAAGTCGACCTCCCAACCGTCCCCCTTCTCAGGCAAGAACCCTGCTGGATCAACGCTCACCCCGCCCACCCCCAGCCACCTCAAACCCGGCGGCTGGATCAATCAGCTCGAGATGAGCATCGACTTCAAATCCGACGACGGGACCGAAGACCCGGTCATGTGCGAATGGTCCCGCCTCTTCCTCGAGGCCGCCGACAAGTTCGGCAAAACCATGCGCGTCGTCGACAACATGAAGGGTTGGATCGCTGACGCCGGCTTCCAGGACGTACACGAGGTGAAGTACAAGATCCCCGTTGGCGGCTGGAGCAGCGATGCGCATTTGAAGGAGCTGGGGAAGTGGAATCTGCTGTATTGCTATCACGGGGCGGAGGGGTGGGCGATTTTCTTGTTGACGCATGTTATGGGTGTAAGTCGTGCTTCTTCTTCTTCTTCTTCTTCGTCTTTCTGCTGCCGACTCGTGTGGGGGGGGATGATTTGCGCGCTGACGAAGACGCAGTGGAACATCGAGGAAGTCCAAATCCTGGTGGCCAAGTTCAAGTCTGCGCTGAAGAACAGGAAGACGCACATGTATTACGACGTGTACGTGCATATCTCCCGCCCCTCACGTCCCTCTATTATCCCTCGTCTCGCATCCCTCCCTCCATCAAACCTAACCACCCGCAGTTCCGTCGTCTACGCACAGAAGCCGATGGGACAATAAAACCCATCAAATCCACAACCCACGAACGAAGGTAATGAGCACCCACGACAGCCAAAACGATAATCAACCCCCCATCCCCGCCCCGCGACATTCGGATCGAATCCGGAGAACTTGGACGATAACTTACAACCGCCACATTCCGCTTAGACTTGCATTGGAAGTGATTCCACGAGGCAGCAGCAGCGGCAGCGGCAGTAGCAGCAGCAACAGCCCCCGCCCTCACCACTATAATGTCAAATAAATTCCCCCAAGCGCCGTACAAAACCAGCCACAAAACCATTCCACCCCCATCATCCACCTCAGCCATCCGTGACCCTGTTGCCGGCACGCAGCCGACAACCCGTGGCGTGAACATTACCCAGGCCCACCAACACACCCCGTTCCCAATCCCGTTCCCACCCACCCACCCCAACCTAGCAGCACAGATCCGACACCCCCGCCGGCCCGCGCGCCCAAAGTCCCGCACCCCATGCTTTCCGGCCCCGGAAGCGGAAGTCTAAACCCGCACCGCATGCAGGTAGGTCGCGGGCCCGGGCAGGCGGTAAGTTGGCGACCACGCTAGGTCACGGCAACGTTAACTTACGGTAGTTGGACTGAGTCGGAACTTCCCACAATACGGATTTTGGACTGGGTTTTGGGCTACCAACATACCGCACACGCGCCTGGTTCGGAGCGGCAAAAAATTGACATGGGCCACGTCCGCACGAGTTGGTGGAAGGGGGTTGTGGGGTTGATCGGTGGTGAGTGTGGCCGCTGGCATTCACGTTATCGGGGTCAAGCCAGGACGTTTGTCGTTGGAGTTGGAGTTGTCGTTGGAGTTGGAGTTGGATTTGCCGACCAGTAAGTCAAGTCAACGACTCCAACCCTAACATTAACTACGCTGCCATCTCTCGTCGTTCGTCGGCAATCTCCTCGCAGTGCCCTGCAAAACGCAACCGCCCCATTCCCTCGTCCCCGTCGGCGCGTTTTTCTCGCTCTTGACTGGCGACGAGGGCGTTTTGTGGAGGGATTGCCGGGCGCGTTTGCGGAGGGACTTTGCGGAGGGTCTTTGCGGGTTGGGTTGGGGTTGGGATGGCGGGCTTGTTCGCGGGAATTCTGGGGCTTCTGGAATTACGAGGTTGTGTAAAGGCAGACTCCGCTGTGCCTCGGGGATCAGGTCGCGTTGTCAAGGACAAGGACGACGACTTTCACAGACGAGCCTGCTGCTGCCCGGCGTATGTTCATCACCTATCCCCAAGGAAGATGCGAGAGTTGCGGATCGATTCGCTGGGCTCGAGTTTGTGTGGCCAAGGCAGCAATGACTGGATGGTTCCGCGTGGCGCGCCGTGTAACGGGCTCGGATTTGACTCGATCGGTGGCGGGAGAGGGGGACTGCGGAGGGGGAGTGCTGCGTTGAGGGATGTTTTGAGGGTACACTGACACTGACGACGATACCGGTACCGCTACCAACACCAACACCGACACCGACCACATCAGCCGCGCATCTACTTCCTCGTCGGCAACGCCCGCCCAGCTAGAGGAATCTGCGGAGGTGTTGGCGCAGGTGTGTTCTTCGTGTTGGAGAGCGTTCGCGTGGATTGTATCTCGGACACATGTTGAAGTGAGTTCAACTTGCTTGGGGAGACATGGCAGTACGCGGGCCTGTATCTTTGGGAAATGCCGAGAGGACTCCGCGCGGCCGCTACGATGATTATCAGCTGCATACGCCGACGGCAAGGCAGTACATGGGGTCGTGCCGGCACCAGGGGAAGAGACAGGATCAGGGGAAGAGGTAGCTCAAGAGGTCGAGGAAGCGCCGGGGGAGATCTTGCCGTTCCGCTGGTACTGAGGCAACGACAATCCGTATATCTGATCCAGACAAGTGGACCGGCTTGTTATAACAGGCGTATATCTCTTTTCAGACTCTTTCCACCGCTTCCAAGCCGAAGTCCTTGTCAAATCCTTTCCTCGAGAACTCGAAAGCCTGGGTTCGAGAAGCCAATCTGAACCATCTCACACACGTGTTCTACGTACTGCCTATACCGACCCCAACCTCATCTTGTATCAAAGCAAACCCAGTCCCCAAGCAGACGGCAACTTTCTCTTCACTCCACTGTCCTCGCATCCAACCACCCACATACCAGCTCTCTATTCCTCACTCACCCTCTCGCCAATGAACCCAACAGACCCACCCCCCTCCAACCGCCTCGGCGCCATCCTCTGGCGCGCCGCCAGCCGCTCAGCCCTAGCCCAGGGCCTCTGCACGCAGGCCGACTTCACCAGCGAAGACAACCTAGCAGCAACCTCAGCACCAACTCTGTACACAGAAGTAGTGCGTCCCCTTCGACCCACAAACCACAACTTACCGCAGCAAGACACAACGCTCACCGCGCCCTCAGATGCAAACCACCGCCTCAGTCGCCCCCCAAACATTCACAGCAACCAACCACACAGCCGCAACCTGGCGCGCCCGACTGCACCTCTACTCGACCGCAACGTGGCGCAAAAGCCGCGCCACGCCGTCCTGGCACCTCCACATCAGCCTGCCCGTCTCACCCGCCCGCAGCGCCCGCGTCCCCGACACACCGTGCGTCTCCCCACCCCCAAAACCCACAAAAGCTGATGACCGAAACAAAACAGCTCGTCCCCCTTCTCCCTCCTCCACAGCCTCCGTTTCCACGCCCTCTTCTACCCCCGCCCTACCGCCCCCGTCTTCCAGCCTTGCCGCCGCCCCGTCGACGCGAAAACAGGCCGAGCTACCCGCACGGCTGCGCGGCGACGGGAACGGGTCGTACGAAGAGCCGTCCGCGCCGCCGGAGCTGAAGCTGAAGCTGAAGATGCGGGTCAGCGGCGGGTCAGGGATGGGGCGTTGGGATGGGGCGACGATGGCGAGGATGATGACGAGGTGGTTGGGGATTGGGAGGGCGTTGTGCGGAAGGTGAAGAGGGAGAGGGAGGGGGGGGTGGAGAGGGGGTGGACGGG
>ML978719.1:154792-194234 GCA_010015785.1 Saccharata proteae CBS 121410
GGGTGAGGATGTGGGGGGGAGGTCTGTAAAGAGGGAGGTTGGGGAGGTGGATTGAGTGGATGGATGGGGAGATGGGGATGTCGGATTGAAGATGAGTATCTGTTTTTTTGCTTCACTGCGGTCTTTCTTTTCTTCAGGACAGATTATCAACATGGATGGTTACTTCTTCTCCGTTACCTACCCCATAACCTCTTCGCCCTCAAACCCACCCACAAAATACCCTTCCAGGCCCTCCACCCCAGTCCCCACCCTATCGTTCCTCGGCTGCGGCCACTCGTCCACAATCGCCGTCTCCCCCGTCAATGTGAAATTGACCATGGCCAACGGCTGCACATCCACCATCAACGCGTAATCTCCAGGATAAAGAACCTTGTTCCCCATCTCATCGGCCCGAGCAAGGCTACCGAGCGTGAGTTGCAGCCGCGCGGATGCGTTGGCGGAAGGAGCGATGGAGAAGAGGCGCTCGTACGCGACGAGCGACTTCTTGGGGTGCGGTGCAGGGCCGAAGGAGCCGATTAGGAAGAGCATGGCGACGTAGTCTGATGCCACGGCGCCAGTGTTTTCGACCTCGACATTGAGCGGCGAGGCGCCGGCGAAGGGGCACTGGTCAAGATACTTTGCGGCGTTTGGGGCGGCGCAGCCGGATACCAAGGACTGGATGTCGTACGTCGGGTTTGGCGGGGACGAGATCGAGGTCGAGAAGTTGGTGTAGTGCAGACCGGTGCCGAATTCGAAGATGGGCGTGCCGTTGTACCATTTGTATGTGCGACCTGGGCTGGTTGGGCCGGGCCGCAGCGTCATGTCCGTCATGGGCACGTCGTGGATGTAGTGTGCTGGGTACTGCGTCGTGGGCAGACGTCCGGCTGGTGCCACTTTACCGGTGAGGACGTCAAAGAGTGCGGTGCCACCAGATTGGCCTGGATAGCCGCCCCAAAGCAAAGCGGAGATGTTGGCGTTGTTGGCGATGGACGAGGAGTCGATCTGACCGCCACCCATCTGGAGGACTGCCATGGGTTTGCCGTAGCCGGCGAGCTGACCGATCACGTCGAGTTGGGCGCCTGTCCAGGCGATGCTGACGCGGTCCATGCCTTCGGATTCGACGGAGTTGTCAATGCCGCCTGCGTAGATGATGATGTCGGATTTGGCGGCTGCGTCCCAGACGGGCAGCCAGTGGTCGGTTGTGGGATCGCCTTGGCCGCCGGGTCCTTGGGCATAGTTGACGGTGATTCCGAGCTGTTGTGCGGCGTAAAGCGGCGAGTGGAGGTAGGGCGGTTGACCGTAGTAGTTTCCTTGCATCTGGTCCGTGGCGTTGGCCCAGTCGCCAATGAGGGCTATGGAAGTGCTGTTGACCAGTTTCAAGGGCAGGAGGTTGTCGTTCTTGAGTAATACGATTCCTTCCGCAGCGGCTTTGTATGCGAGCTGCTGGGCTTCAGGTGTGTTGACATCTTCAAAAGAGAGCTGTCGGTATGGTTGTTGCTCTGGAGGGTCGAAATACCCCAATCTGACCAAGGATGAATACTGGCGGATGAGAGACATATCCAGAGTTGATTCGTTGAAAAGTCCCTGCTCGAATGCGGCAGGAAGGTGATCTTGATAGTAAGTTCCGCAGTCTGAATCATGTCAGTCACATCATCTATGTTTCCCTTGCCAAAACACCCACTGATATCAGTTCCCGCATTCAAAGCATCGGCAACCGCCTGCTCCCGTGTCGGCGCCCACTCATGCGGCAGAAAGATGTTCTGAACAGCATCGCAGTCGCTAACTACCCACTGTTCCTCATTCGTCCAGCCCCAGTGCTCCCTCAGCACATCTTGCAGCAGATACGGATCCGCGCACGTCGGCACACCGTTGACAGCATTATAACTGCACATAAAGGCGCCAACATTCGAGTCCCTCGCGCAGCTCTGGAATGACGGCAGATAGTACTCGGACAAGTCCTGAGCGGTGATTGGCGCATCCCATTGATACCGAAAGTTGCCATTCCATGTCTCCATGTCGTAGCCTGCGAGATGCTTGCACGTAGCTACAATGCGCTTGTACTTGGGATCATAACCGCCTTGCAGGCCGTCAATCAGAGCGTGCACGTAGGACGAGAGATGAAAAGGGTCCTCTCCAGGCGTCTCCTGGCCACGGCCCCATCGCGGGTCTCTGAAAGGGTTGATGTTTGGCGTCCAGAAGTCGAGACCGGCTCTGCCAGCATTATTGAACGCCCGTGCTTCCGTCGATACGACCGTAGCAACGTCCGTGATCAACTGGTCATCGAAAGCGGCACCCATCAAGATAGGTTGAGGAAACGATGTCGCATAGCTGTAGTTTCCAGAAGTGCTGAAATCCACGCCGGGGCTTGAGGCGACTCCGTGAAGAGCTTCTTGCCACCATTCGTAGGCGGGCAGTCCGAGTCGAGGGACGCCTGGGCTGGAACTCCCGGTATTATTCAGTTTTTCTTCGAGCGTGAACAGCTTGATGAGTGCGGCAGCTCGGTCAAGAGGGCCTTTAAAGTAGTCATTACCGCAATCCGCCAAAACCACGGGGACTCCTGCTGTACTCACTGGCAGAAACGTTGCAAACAGTGTTGTTCCTGAGAGGTCCATTTGCGCAGTCCGGAAACGCAGCCGAAGCCAGCGGCACCAGAAGGACCGCAAGACTCAGCAAGAAAGCCATCGTGTCACTTCCGAGAGGTATCGTGGCTTTGGGTACGGTACTGTAGCAAGCACAGCAGTCCTTCCAACTTCTTATATGCTAACGGCAATGAACCCCACAGTCTCCGCATCACAGCCGGACCCAACTGCAGGTTGCGGGGTTGGTTCCCTAGTATTTCTTCGACACGAGCCGCCATGATGCCGTAAATGCTGTCAGATGCCCGCACCTGGCACTCTTGGCGTGGTACCGTATTTTCCTCTGCGTCTCTCGTCAAAGGTGGATGACAATGCCAACCTGAGCAGATCATGAGTCCAGCATTCTGCCTGAATCCATAGAAGAAGTCGACTGCATAAGCGTTGGAGGCGGCTCGAGGGAATGTGTTATTACTGTGACGGTTGACATTCTGTTGGTGTTCGCGGATGAGAGAAGAGGCGTTGAGTCAACGTTAAGTTAGTGGCGGTTCGGCGCGAGGGGGCATTTACCCATTTAACCGGCCACTTTGCTACTGCCAATTTTCGGTTGTACCCCCAACTTAGGTGTAAGTCCGTTAGCTCTGTCCATTCGAGACTCAGTGGCATCGCGCGACGAATTACTGCATCTGGTACTCGACATCGTAAGTTACGGGTCGGTTGACCGCAATGTGCATAATGATTGACTGTCCATCTCACACCACCACCACCACCACCACCCAACCCGGGGCTCATCAAGGCTGAAGCAATCTTGCTAAAGCAGAGGCGATTGCCCACGACAAGTCCTCATCTAGAGCTGTGTCGCCCTCGGGGCCAAAGTACTCGGCAGAAACCCAGTCGGGAACAAGCCAGTCGGAAACCCACTCGGAAAGATGCCACCACCACCACCAGGCGCCCCAGCCCCACCGGCCTCATTCGCAACACACCCATCCGCATAACAACTCGCGGCCGCAGACACCGTCTTGTTGATGCTAGTATCAATGCCAAAGTTGATCCAACTGAAAATGCCATCCGCGACTGTGTCGCTGAGCAGCACGTACTCGACCACGGGGTCGGAGGTCAGGGATTCTTGGACCATGATGCTGTCTTCTGAGTTGAGCAGTTGGACTTGCGTGTTGGAGGCGTAGGGCTCGACCGCCTCGACGAGGGAGAGAAGGGATTGGTCGAAAAAGAGTTGGCCGACGTGGGAGATTTGACCGGCGGTTACGGTGCCGTTGGGGAGGGTGGTGGAGTTGAGCTGGGAGAGAACTGTGGTGGGTGATGTTTAGCATGGGATCTTCTCGGGTGCATGGGGAAAGGATCGGGGAGTTACCGTGGATGTGGTTTGTACGGCCAGTGTAATGACTAAGAGGCTGTTAGTATGTACTTTCATTATGCGATGCTTGGTATCCATACCCAGGCACGATGGTCTCGAAGCCAAGCACTCCTTCTTCGTCGCTGTATTGGATGCCGCGAAGCATCTTGTTCTGGAGGTTGGCAGTGTCCGCCTCGTTACCATTGTTGCTAGCGACAACGCCGCCATATACACCCTAGCCTCGTCAGCGTATCTTCCCTTCGACTTGGTCGTCGAACACCCATACCGTAGAATTGCAGTGCCAGAAGTCAATTGCAACGTTCGAGAGCGGCTCGCAGGTGATGGAATCCACGACCTGGATGTCGACGTAAAGCGGAACGCCATCCTGACCATCGATGACATTGCTGCGGACAGTCTCTCCAGATACATCTATACCGCCCGTATTAGCGCTTCGACCACCAAAGTCAATGGGCAGACTCACAGTACGGCCCTTCGGTGACCTCCGGCGACAAGATGCAGGACGGGACACTGCCAAACAAGACGCCGGGATCTGTGTCAACAGTGATGCCCGTGAGGTTGGACTCATGGTCAGTGTTCAAGACATCCGTAATATCGCGAGCGCGAAGGTGTTCCTCTGTTCGTAATGGTCAGTAGTGTTCGTTTCCCCCGTCGAGGTAGTCAGTGAACTCACTCTTCTCGATGCCACGTTCTTTGCGGAGTTTCTCAACCATAGCATCGCGACGGGCAATCGCTTGGTCGTGTGTTCCACGCGCCTTCATTTTCGCGGCGCAGTGGTCGAGAGAGGTGTGCTTGGCTGTCGCCATATACTCGGAGCGTTGTTTCGTCTCAGCGGTACCGCTGTGGCCAGGATGAGCGAGGACATCGCCGGCGAACAAAGAAAGGGCGAGAGAAAGGAGGGCGGGATTGAAGTTAACCATTCTTCCTATGTAAGCTTCACGCAGGAAAGACAGGATTGACATGTGAGTTGCTGAAGCCAACCAGCACATGGCCACAGTGTCTTTTATACTTGTCTCATAAGCTCAATAGCCAGAGTGAACTGAGACTCCTTATCTTGACTCCTCCCGTTCATGAAGCGATTGCCGCATCTCGCGCATCACAGCATGAAGTGCCAGACTACCCAATGCCGCCCGAGCACAGGCTCATCAGACCAGACACCCACCCCGCCAAGCTTAAAATTAAGGGTAACTATTCCCTACCCGTCACGGCAGGCGGGACCGAGCCGCGTCGCTTCACACATCACGCAAGCTCTCCAGGCGTACTGCCTTCCCCATGGGCCATCTTGGCAGATCTTGGGGTTTTAAGGCCCTCTGTGCGCCGATTGGGACTATCCTGCGTCGGTACCTGAAAGTTGACAAAGGCCGTTCGGTGATTGGGGGATAGGATCAGGGGTATTCGGGTTTCAAGCCCTTTCGGTGCGCAGTGTTGGAGGTGGGATCTTGGCGGCGCTTCATCGCAGGTGTGGGATAAACGGTGGAGACGCCGAGATGGAGTCGTCGTCAGCTTTTTCAGAGGTGTGTGTGATTGAGTGCGCTTGCGATGTTTGTTGGCGGGGTCCTGCAGTCTTGCTTTCTTTTCGTGCAGGTCCGTGTGACTTCGGGATCGCCAAAATCCTCGTTGTAAAGTGTCCATTGCCGGATAAAGTTGACATCGGATGCATCAATGCTTCCCGGTACTGTTTTTGTCGACAGACGGTCATGCATTTGGTCCAGTACCATGGAGAATTTGGTGCACTTGTCAGTCATTTGCGTCCTTTGGGTAGGAAACAGACATACAGGTACACAACCGTGCAGAAACCATCCCGCAATCTGTACAAAGTGCTCACTAACCACTCGAGAAAGCAGACCTGATTCTTCGGCAACGGGCTTGGAGCCTTCTCTGTTAACTGTGGAGGAGCGGAAACAGGTTTCCAGTGTGAATTCAGGCGAGCGGTCTACAACAATCCCACTGCTGGCCCGTGTTCATAGTCTCCGGCCCCTTGGAGCCAATTCCAAAGATCATGGAAAGCCTGTTATTGAGACATTTTCCCATATTGACCAAGCTCTTGACCTACTCGGAGCGAAGGAGTCCAGTCTCTCTGGAGGTGCCGTCCTGGATGTGGAAACCGACTTTCGGTAAGTGGACCGCAGTTGCGCCCAGGATCTAATGGAAATTAATTGATTGCTGTGTCTCTGGATGGCCTGATGAGGTCTATAAACCCGACCTTGGGTGTATCTTTATATGTTGGTGCGACGTCACTTTCCTTATCCATCACTACCAACAACAGTTGCTACAACAGCAACAACAACAGGCCGCATGGCCCAATGGCAAGGCGCTTGACTACGATGGGTAATCAAGAGATTCCAGGTTCGACCCCTGGTGTGGTCATAACAACAAGTCCTCGATCGTGAGATTGTTCTTTTGGTGTTTGTGGTGACGAATTTTTCGTTTTTTTGCCCAGCGGGTCCACGATAGGGCCGGAGAAGTACCGGGCCACCCCAACGCCAATTTTTATAGCTCGCGGACCCTAAGGTGTCGTAGAAGGTAAGGGGAGCTTGGAGACTTGGAAAAGGATATTCGGACTTGGGATTGGTGGGGGTTGATGGTAGAAGATATTTGAGTTGCATTGAAAGCGAGCGTGGCTACTTTGACTCCGGTTGATAATATGAAGATAAGATTCTACTCAAGGCATGAGAATATTTTATGAAGAATGGTCAAAAGACGACACAAGACTTGGAGAGAAAAGCGGCAGAGAAGACGAAGCGTAAATCCGGACCTACCAAAAATGCGTGATGAAGTGCAGACCATCAAAGAATGTCATCCCAAGAAACCAGACTAAAGCCGCATCAACAATTTCGCGTATCCGCCTGCAAAAAACCTTCTGCTGATGTGAGCAGCGAGCTATGTTGGTTAAAACTGCTAAGAGCCCACGATGGAAAGCAGCAGCGTCCCATCAAGCTTTTCATGTGGCGCTCTCGTCGGAAAATCATCCGTCTGACTGCATCGATTCCGTATCGACGAAGGATCAGCTTATTTATTCTGCCATTGGCCTGCCACATCTTCCGAATCCGGAAAGGCGTGGCGGCAGAGAGGAAGGCCGACCCAAAGAAAGCGTTTGATGTTTTGGTGATTCCAGGCGATCTCGATGACTGCTGGTGCAACTCATCCGCATTTGGTCCGTGGATGGCATGCAGGTAGGAACGCGTGCTCTGCATGCTGTGATTCAACCTCCCAGCTCGGCTCAGCGCCAGCCGGCATCCGAGAGCACAACATGATGGTTCTCGCTTGATACCTACCCGACTGCGGAGAGAGTAACGCTCTGCCTGACGTCTTGTCTGACCATGTTTCTGTGCGCTGAGCAGTCGAGATGCTTCGAGGGCTTCGTAGAACGAGAGAAATGCTCTGGGGTTGGGACGCCACGGTCGTACTTGTGCGAGGAAAGCACGGCAGAGGTGGAAAGCCGCACCTAACGTTAGTTCTGAGACCTCATCTCACTCACCTTGGTCACTCCACCTCGGTAACCCCCCTTCAGTCACCGGTCCGCATACCGCAAAGCACGCGCTCGGTGCATGAGCCATTAGCCATGATACCCGTTCTCCCGGCCTCGCATGCTGCAGCGAAAGAGCCATACGTAACGCAGTTCTTCAGACGAACGCTGTCGCGTTACGCGGTGCGACTCGGCAGCCTTTCTTCCCGGCTCGAGGAAGTTATCAAACTGTCGAGGATAATGATTTTGTGCAGCGGAATGGTGAGGCTCCGGGAGCCGAGAGGTCGGGATAAGGGATGCTCCATGCGACAGAGAGATTGTTCGGTTCGGTTGCAACGTGCGAATAGCGACAGACGACGGTGGAGAGGTTATGTGAGCTTTTGCTGTCCAGATCTGCTTCGGGCAGAGTCTCTGATTTGGTCGGCAAATGGTGAGTTTCGACTTCACCGATACTGTAACGTTACAGGACGGTAGCTCAGGTGCTCCAGATACATACTCCAGAGTCCCGGCCCCCGATCACGGGCGAGAAGCAACAAGCCTTTTCCATCAGCTTGAATGTGAATACATGCTTAACAAGCGCCTCGAGCTGATAGAAAAGGCATGCAGCTTCTCGCCCGTGATCGGCTCCAACACCTGTTTACCCCCTCGTCCTCAAATCATGCGCAATCCATGTCGGTAAAGCGCACATCACTGTGATGCAGTGCGAGTCGCAGCGGAGTTATCAGACGGCCGAGAGGTTCCGTCCGTTCGGCAGATGCAATTGGGACTGCTGCATGAAACAGGAGGGCCAGGAAAGAGCAAGGAATATGGGATGTCGGTGGAATGGAAGCTGGTGGGCGAGCACGAGGACTTCAGAATCATGGCCCCTCGGCCTGATGGGCGTAATGTCAAGTTAAGTTACCGATCTGCCGCGCGCCCCTGACCCCACAACAACCTCTCATCCGAGCAGCCAGGACAACAATTCATCCTTCCGACAACATATGGAGGCAGTGAAGCAGCCGAGCAAGCAAATACGCCTCGAGACGACATCCATGAGTAAGTTACACCTAACCGGGAAGCTTGTACATTATCAACCTGCCTGGGAGATACGGTGCGGACCGGTCGGCTCAATGACCGAAGGCCTGACGGACAGAAAGACCGCTATACTAACGCAGCCAAGCCGCGAAACAAGCATCTAACTTAGCGCTGAGGAGAGCCTTAAGTTCTTGCGGCTTGACCTGTCATCAAAGTAGAGCGGTAGTTACGACATGCTGCCAAGTTGAAGTAGCAACAGCAGCATCCTGAACGCGTTAAACAAATCAGCTACGCGCGATCGACAATCACCACACCTAGCGCTCTTGTTGGCGATTAGGTGAGGACCGCGACCTCGTCGGGCGGATGCGCATGTCATAGCAGATCCGGTACGCACGTCGTAGCAGAGCAGAGCGTTGCTCTGCAGCAGGCCTAATGCCCCTAAACCCGCGGATCCACGTCCGCACCAACTGCAAGTACCCTATCCACCTTACCGCTCACCTCATGCTACTCCACCCCTGCGCGGTAAAGCCGTACGCAGGGTACCCCGCTAGCACCGACCGAGACACCGTGCCATGGAGGTGGCGTCGGGAACGGCGGGCGGCGCAAGAGCCGAGCACGAGATGTGCACGGTATGCCTGTTCCGGGGAGACAGGAGGTCCCGGTGCCGAGACGGACTGATGGTGGGGGTGGGGTTGAGTATATATGTGGACATGGCTGCTGGATAGGGCGTTGATTGATAGCAAGCGGAGAGGAAGAGCTTGGAATCATAATATCACTGCTGCTCCTCCGTTCTTCCATTTTGCATTGTCACTAGAAGAACTGTTAATTATTTCCCTCTTTTGTTTATTGATCGTGTAAGTTACACCTGCAAAACATCAACACGATGATCGACATAACTTCTCTCTCACCAAGCGTTCTCGCTCTCTGCGCCGCTGGTGCCTTCATCGTACGTACTAGTCGAGTCAACCCTCTCCTCCAGCATAAACGTCTTCCCATAGACCTCATCCCATGAACCTCCCTTCATAACCCCCCTCCCTACACAAGCCTCTCCTCATCCACCATAACTAACCCCCCTAACCCCAGACCCTCTACCCCCTCGCTCTCATAATCTACAACCTAACCCTGCACCCCCTCCGCTCCTACCCCGGCCCCATTTCCGCCGCCGCAACCGTCCTCCCGAACGTCCTCTCGCGCCTCTCCGGCCGCCAACCCGTCTGGCTGGCCTCTCTCCACGAACAGTACGGCGACGTCGTGCGCGTCGGCCCAAACGAACTGAGTTACATAAAGGGCCAAGCCTGGAAAGACATCACGGGATTCAGGATCAATGGCAGGGGGAATCTGAGCAAAGATCATCGTTTTCTGGGGCAGGATGTTGTGGGGGATAATAGTATTATTCGGGCAGGGGACGAGGACCATTCGAGGCAGAGGAGGTTGTTGTGTGAGTTTCCCTCTCGAGAACGTGTCTACTTCCCTCTCCTCTGCGGCACTTGCTATCCTTTACGCCTTACAAGTTGGAATTCGTAGACACTTACATCTCTGCGCGGATTCCGTTCTTGCAGCTCGTTGAGGAGAGAAGATGGAATGCAAGAAGCCATTGACTAACCTATCCCCAGCCCACGCCTTCTCCGACAAAGCCCTGCGCGACCAGGAACCTCTGATCCGCAAGTACGCCGACCTCCTCATCACGCGCCTGCAAGAAGTCAGCTCAACAACCGGGTCCCCCATCAACATCGTCGCCTGGCTCAACTACTGCACCTTCGACATCATGGCCGACCTAACCTACTCGGAACCGCTGCACCAACTCTCCTCGTCGTCCTACTCCCCCTGGGTCGCCGCCATCTTCAACAGCATAAAAGCCGGCACGACCATAAACGTCATGAACACGTACCTCCCGCTCTTCTCCAGCATCACCCGCCAATTCATCCCGGCCTACCTGATCGAGAACCGCGAGATGCATGGGCAGAACTCGCTCGATCGGATCACGAAGCGGTTGGACCCCGAGACTGTGCCGCATGAGGGCGACATCATGTCGTTTGTGCTGAAACACAACAATAACAAAGATAAGGCGATGACGCTGCCGGAGATGCAGGCCAACAGCTCGCTTCTCATGGTCGCGGGGACCGAAACTACGGCCACGCTGCTCAGCGGTTTGTCCTTCCTGTTGATGAAGAATCCGGAGAAGATGGAGAAGCTGAAGAGGGAGATTAGGGATGGGTTCAAGACGCCCGAGGAGATGGATATGAATGGTTTGGGACGGTTGCCGTATCTGCAGGCGTGCGTGGAGGAGGCGTTTAGGTTATATCCCCCGGTGCCGTCGGGGTTGAGCAGGATTACGGGTCCGGAGGGGGATGTTATTTGTGATCGGTTTGTGCCGGCGAAGGTGAGTGATGCTGCGTTTTGGTCGTCGAGTTGGAGCGACGGTGGTGCTGACTTTGTTCGTGGTGTAGACTGTCGTGTATGTCACCCAATGGGCCGCATACACCAACTCGCGCAACTGGCACAAAGCCGACGAGTTCGTTCCCGAGCGATGGCTCCCCGACGCCGATCCCGTCTTCGCCAATGATGAGAAGTTTGTGCTGCAACCTTTTAGTTACGGCCCGAGGAACTGCGTTGGCAAGAAGTAAGTAACTGTTTTCTGCACTGCGCGCTATCGAACAAAGATACTAATCCTTGGGACTAGCTTGGCTCTTCACGAGATGCGCATCATTTTTGCAAATCTGCTCTGGCATTTTGACCTCCATCTCGAGCCAGAGTGCGAAAAGTGGAATGAGCAGAATATTTTTGTGCTATGGGAGAAGCATCCGCTGATGACGAGGTTGACGCCGGTTTCGCATACAGCTGCTTGAGGTACGGTGACGAGAGGTTGTTTATCTTGATGCGATTATGGCATAGACAGCAAGATCTTCGAGCGTTCGCATGTGCTGGTCGTGTTGTCTTGTAGCAAGATTGCTTCGTTGGGACTGCTGGGGAGTTGATTTCATTTGACAAGGAGCACTGGGTTGTGGAGCCGCGTTCCGGCCTGGGAACATATTATATCTTCACCTGAGCTCAAGGGGGCACTCAGAAGCGAGGGGGCGACATATTGAATACTTACTGTCCCATTGATGGTGATGCACGTGGAGGCAACTCCAGCAACAAAAGTCGGGCTGTGAAGTCTGCATAAGAGAATAGAAAAGCGAGGAGACTTTGCCCAGACGTACGTAAAGCCACCGCAGAGGTTAGAACAATGGGTGAGGGGCAAACAGTGGGCTTCAGCAGCAGTGAAGTAGCGAGGATTTCTGTTTCTTGAGATGGGAGGTAGAGTCGAGACAGGGGTACGTGATACTGCAGAACGTTGGGGGTCGCCTATCCGACATAAGCTCGGAATTTTGCCAGGCGGTCAGATCGATCAGATCGAAGATCGGTAGAGTAAAAATAAACTAGAGGGTAAAAGGGAAAAAGGAAGGAGAAAAGGACGACAGCCGCGAATCGGTGCATGCGTGGTTGGATCTCCGATCTGTGAGCATCAATGCGACTCGGACAGTCGGGTCAAACTTTGAAGCCAGGGTGAGGTTTCGTAGAGCAGGCCGGTGATTGGTCAGTCCGAGTCAGTCCAACAGCTGTACCACGTAGCTAGCATCAACCTCCTCACTTGCGGACCATAGAACGGCCACGTTGCCATGGTGTTCGCGAGTCATGGAACATGGCAGCGAGTTGTACTGGGAATAAGAGATGAGGCGTGCGGAGGTGTTGTGCTGTCTTGGATGGATATAACCGCGGTCTAGATGCTGTAGAGGTGTGTGAAAGGGAAGAAGTTTTGGAAAGGCGGATCCGCAGCGGGCATTGAGAAGTAGGGCCGAATGTTTAGAGCATGAAGCTGAGCTGCTGTACTGGGAGTGCTTTGCGAAATCAGTTTGCTTGTAATGATGAGATAGCTGATGACATCGGCAAGCAGATGGGCTGCTGTATGCGACTCAGGTCCTGGCGGTTGCTCAGACTGAGACATCAGTGGTATGCCGCGGAGGTCAAGCCGCGGGAGGATTGCAAGGGCAGGAGGCATCGTCTCTGTGCTGCGAGCCCGGCTGGGCCATGAGCATTCCTCCGAGAAGGCTAGCTCGGGCCGTGAGAGGATGCTGGATGGTGATGTGCAGAGCCGAAAGGTACGAGTAGACGCCCGGTAGGCACTGCACAGCGAGCTCATCAGCTGAATGCCAGGCACGACCACATTGTCGTGACACAACCACCACACCGAGTCACTGACGACTGAGACGCGGAGGGCCCGTACAGCTGATGCTGGTAGGAAGCTCCGGTGGACTCTGGACTCAGGGCTCGCGAGTGGTCTGAGGGGCCGGTCAGGCAGTAACTATTGCGGCCAGGACTGGGGGTGATTGTAGTCGAGGAGGCCGGGCATATGGACGAGGATGTCCGCATGGCAAAGTGGAGACGTGGATGGGAAATTGGTCAGTCTGGATCGGATTTCTGTTTGACTATCGAACTGTCGCGGGCTTGACTCGGCTCGGCTCAGGTTGCTGTTTGGTCATGGTGGGTGGGTGTGGTGGTGATGGTGAGGGAGCGCGCTGCAGCCGAGAATGGGTCGAGCTACATTGGCACCCGTTTGACAGGCGACAGCCCGAGGCCACCGCTGAGACTCCAACTCCCAACTCCCGCTGCCAAACCGAACCTCCGCTCACACCCAAAGCAGAGCCTCCCAGACCTCCATCTTGCACTCCCTCCAGACGAACAACCGCTCGCCGCATCTCAGCCGTCCGCTACTCGCGCACCCGTCCGCCGCTTACTCAGCCGCTGCCCGCCCCGGGCCGTTCATTGCGACAAGAAGACATCATCCCGCCTTGTCCACACCCCGCCGCTGCAAAGCCATATCTCAGACCATAACAACCCACAACAACCCACAACAACCGCCGTCCGCCGCCATACACGCAGCAATTGCACTCTTTGTCCGCAAAATCAACACCTTTATCCGTAGAACCTACTGTCGCGCCCCATTCGCTTCCAAAGCAAGCTGAGATCGCCCTACAAAAAACGCCTGCTTCTGCCCTCTTCGCCCTCCGCCCTTTCCCGCCGTGACTCTTCCGCGACCTAGCGCTTTCGATACCTATCTCACTGCGACAACTGCTGCTGGAGCATCCAAAAATTGAAAGGGAAGCGGCTGCGCGCTTCAGGCTGACATCGTCCGACTCGGCCCCAGACCGCGCTCCGAGGCAGCAGCGCGCACGACTGTATCTTCGCGTTCACACTCGGCGGCGGCTGGCGACGCAGTCCTATGCAGCAGTCTGCGGCGAAGATATCTCTCCCCGTACGGCACCCTTCTCCCATGCCGACCCAAGGCGCCCCGGCCCAGGGCAGCCTTGCGATACCCACACCCACCCACAGCCCCTTCTCCAATGATCATTTCATGGACTGGAACGGTTCCAACATGAGCAACGCAAATGCGTCGTACGACCAACCCCTGTTCGATCCGAACCTTCTCGGCTCAGTGCAGAATGGCGGCACCTACGCAAACGATCCGCGGCTCGCCCAAGAAAACTTGCCCCAGACCCAGCTTGTTCGCCGGAACAACAACAACCAGCTCGCGACAAGAAACTTCCCTGAGTACGGGAATGCGATGCCAAATCAGCACGGGTGGGAGAACGCTGAAGACGAGGAGGATCTGGAGGCGCAGGCACTGAAGGCGAAGAGAGACGCACAAGCTAAGCGGAAGCAGATACCGCCATTTGTGCAGAAGCTGAGCAGGTGAGCTTGTGATCTTTCTCAAGTGTGAGGTCAGGTCGCTAACACAACTTAGTTTTCTTGACAACTCGAACCATACAGACCTGATCAGATGGTCTGACGACGGCACTTCATTTGTCGTGATCGACGAAGACGAGTTCGCGAAAACTCTCATTCCGGAACTTTTCAAACATAACAACTACGCCTCTTTCGTGAGGCAGTTGAACATGTACGGTTTCCACAAGAAGGTCGGCCTGTCGGACAACTCGATGCGGCAAGCTGAGAGAAGAGAGAAGAAGACGCCGAGCGAATACTGGAACAAATACTTCAGACGGGGCAGACCGGAGTTATTATGGCTCATCCAGAAGCCCAAGGCAACTCCCTTGAAGCGGAAGCGCGAGGATGAACCCAAGAAATCGGTCGACAGCGAAGATGAGGGCAGGAAATTCACCCCGGAGACCGTAGAGGGCCAAACTGGCGCACACACAGGCGGAGCGGACGACAGGGAGATGCAGCTGATTCCAAAAGCTGACTACACCAGCATGCGAAACGAGATCCGGCAACTGCAGCACCAACAGAAGCTCATATCTGGAATCATTCAGCAAATGCGCAGGCAGAATGACCAGTGGTATCAGCAGGCCAGCCAGTTCCAGAAGATGCACGAGAGGCATGAAAGCTCGATCAATGCCATCCTCACGTTTTTGGCGACCTTTTACAACCGCAGTCTCGAAGGCCAGAATGGCGTCAACATTGCTGACATGTTTCCAAGTGCAATCCCGTCGAACGCAGGAAATCATGGCACCGTGGTGGACGTTGGCGACTTCAACGAAATGGAAATGCCGAAGAAAAATATCCCACAGCGCCAGAACAGAAAACCACTCGCGCTTTTGCCTGCGCCTTTGGCTAGAGAGAAGGAGAAGGGATCAGTTTCCGCTGCGTCATCTTGTCCCTCACCAAGTCCCAGGCGGTCGAGCAGCATCTTCCGATCACAGCAACCACAACCGCAACCACAACCGCATTCCAGCGTTCGCAACCTCAGCACCAGCCCCCAAACCGCCGCCGAGCACGATTTCTCCGCCACTTCCAAGAGTCCCCAGATCAAGAGCGACGCCGGCTCTCCGAACGTGATGCAAGTGCCGGAAAACTCCGACGATATGATGTCCGTCATCAATTCCGTCAACGCCAACGCGCACGCCAACACCCGCACCGGCCCGCAAATGGACTTCCCGGCCGCGCTCTCTCATTACCAGACCGCCGACGGCAACACCCCACTCACCTCTCAACAGCGCGAGCAAATGCTTTCCCTCATGCACAACGCCGCCAGCCCCAACATGGGCGCCTCCGGAGGGGACACCCCCAACAACGGCATCAACAGCAGAAACAACTCCACCCACAGCACCATCAACAACGCGCTTCTGAACCCTCAACCCCCGCCCATGCCCTCCCTCGAACACTTCCCCCACTCCCAGGAGCAATTCGACGTCCTCCAGAAACTGCAGGAGGAGCAGGCCTCCCGCGTACAGAGCTTGTCCGAACGTCTCGCGCCGATGAGCCCGAATGGCAGTATTCCTGGCATGAGTGGCGCGAATTACGGCACCAACAGTAATGGGAGTGGAAATGCGCCCCCGTCAGATTTCGATCTTGATTCCTACATCAACACCGACGCTAGCTACTTCGCGGACCCCAACACCGGCGATGGCGCTGCGGATCCCAACTTTGACGACCAGGGCATGGACTTTGATTTCGGCGGCCTGCTCGACCATAACGCAGCAGGTTTTGGTGACGGGCAGGAGAGCAATTTGTTTGGTTTGGACGGAGCGGGGTCGGGCGTTGGCGTTGGGGCTGGTGTTGGTGTCGGTGGTGCTGAGGGGGTTGGTGGCGAGGGTGGGAATTACGATGGCGGTGGGAGGATAGTCGAGAGCGTGAGTAGCGAGGCGACGAGTCCGGCAGGGACGACGGTTGAGGATGCTGCGGGTGTGGGGAGAGAAGACGGGCTGGGCCAAGAGAGGTGGAGGAGGGATTTGGAACAGGTGGCGGGGCCTGGGGATGTTGCTGGGGGATCGGGAGCGAGGAGTCCGAAGAAGAAGAAGACGAGAAGTGCTTGAGTGGGAGAACGAGTGGGAGGAGCGAGTGAAGCGAGTCAGAAGGGGAACAGTGAAGCGGTGGTCGGTGTGTGCTTTGGGGTGGTCAAGCGATCAAGCGTCTGGAGCAACATTGGGGCATTTGGATCGCATCGATGAACGATCAAAAAAAGGCGTATCACGGTACCCATCAACGGCAGAATTACCAGGTAAGACCGGATCTGGCTGTGAGCTGGCTACGCGTTGGCTGGAGGCCAAATAAGGTCAGGTCAGGCGAAAAGAAGTTCTCACAGATACGGTATGGCGTAATTTGGAGTCACAGAGGGCGGTGGCATCTTTGGTCTTTTCAGCGGCCATGTTTGCATCTTTTTCTGTGTTTTTTCTTCTCTGGTTGACAGTGCTGGGAGGGTGGGGTGGAATGGGGTAGATTCGGTGTGTGTGGCTACGGTTGCTTTTTTCATGGGATTGGGTGGGGGGTTGCGGAAGGGGGTTGGTGTGTGTATGGAGATGAGAGAATTGAATTCTGCTTTTCGTGGCTATGAATCTGTCTTATTCTACTGAGGGGCCCTTGTGTGTTTGATGTCAGGAAGGTTGGAGGACTTCAAAACGGCCACCTCATCTGTTGAACTCATTATTACTCACCTTGTCCGGCCCTTTTGGTCTGCCAACCACTGATCCCTCGCCTACTTTCTCCCATATAAACCCCCAATCACTTCTTAATCCCCACAACGACCAAATTCCTCGGACTAAGCCCGTAATCAAAAACCGCCTCCACCCACGCCTTGTCAACCTCCTCCTGCTCCCTGAGCCACAACCACCGATCAACCACAATCATCGCCTCCACGACCCCGGCGCTAAACGCCATCAACGCCCACACAACACTCAACTCCTTCTTCCTCTCCTCCCCGAAGCGGGCGGCATAGTCCTCGATTTCCCGATCGGTCAAGCCAGCCATGCGGTCGGCGAAGAAAGCGTTCCAGCCCTCGCCTTGCTCGGCGGTTTCGGGGGTAGACAGGATCTTGGAAGTGGCGCCGCGCACGTAGGCGGTGAAGCTGTGGTAGCAGCTCTTTTTCAGACTGCCGATGACGATGGGGGCGCTGCCGCTGCTGCAGCCAGCCGGGCTGACGCCGCCGAAGTACTCGTTCCGGCGGCCGCCCACGACGTCGTCGGCGCCCTTGGGCTGGCCCACGATGCCGCGGTCGAAGAAGATGCGTTGGAGCAGGGCGCGGTAGAAGTGCCGGGTGAAGAAGGCGGCGCTGTCGTCTGGGCCCCAGTTTTGCGGCGCTTGCACCGCCATCATGCGCGCTGTGATGTTCAGTCTGACGCCCGTGTCGTTGGTGGATGGGACCGGGTAGGTGGCCATGCGGTTTGACATTGGGAAACCGTGGGGGTCGAAGGCGTTGGCGGTGGTTTCGAGACGGGGGTGGTTGGGGCGGAGAGTGGGGAGTTTGTAGGAGGGCGGGCCGAGTCGCTCGGTTACGAGGTTGTAGCAACAGCCTACCATGGCGATGGCTTTGACGGTGGGGTTAAGGGTCAGGGACCGGATGCCGTGGTGGGAGAGGTTGCCGCAGGAGTGGATCGATATGACTATCAGGTTCGGGTCGGTGGCTTTGGTGGTGCTGCTTACGGTTTGTTCGGACTTGGCGAAGGGTTGGAGGGGCGAGGAGGCGGCGGCGGAGAGCTCGGTGGAGTCGATGGTGGAGGTGAGTTTGGTGGGGTCGAGGATTTGGTCGACGACGGGGGCGAGGTTGCCATCTTCCATTCGGTATTCGACGTATTGGATGCTGCCTTGGCCTTGGACGGAGGTTTGTAATGTGGCTTTAGTTTCGGGGGCAGCGGTTGACCATTTGCGGGTTTCATCCACTCCGTTAGTTGGAGGGATTTCGGATGGGTTGCCGTTGGTGTTGTCGCTGGGATTCTCGCCATCCATCTGGGGTATATTGAGATCCCTTTCGGGTATCCCTTCGGGTGGGGTCTCATTGGACTGTGGTGTTGGACAGTCAGGACAATCAACCTCGACACCAGCATCTCTGGCAGCAGCCGCCTTCTTCTTAGCCCGCCAATCCGTCTTTTCCCTGTACTCCTTCTTATTCACCAATTTCTTTTTCTTCGGCGCCAACCCCGCCAGCACATCCATCTCTTTCGCACCCACAATGTTATGCGGCCGCCCCTCAATAGCAATAATATGCTTATTGTACGGCGGACTCGCCAACGCGCGACCAAGATAGTTCTGACCGGAGCCAAAATCCGCCACATGGGTGACGGTGCGGCCCTTCTCAGCCTCAATATCGGCCGTCAATTGATCAACGTAGCGCGCAAAATTCTCTACTTCATGGATCTTCTTGACCTTCATGCCGAGGGCCACATGTCGTGCCAATTTGGTTGACTTGGCGCCTTTCTGCTTCGGCGGCGGATGGAACTCCCGTCGTAGGCTGTGTTTGCGGATATCCCTGATGAATTGGATGAGGCTCTCCGGGGGCGCTGGACCGCCATCGACTTCCGCCACGCTCACATTAACATTCCCCTGCTCTTCCTCTTCCCTCCGTTCCTCGCCTTCACCTCCTCTTTGCGCATATCTGGAAAGATCCCTCCGCATAAACAGATCCAGAATATCCATGATATCCTGGTACTTGAACCATATCCGCCATGGCTCCGGGATGACAAGCGGGTACAACGCCGGCTCTCTCGTGAAGAAATCCAGTATATGAACGCCACCACACAGCGTCCGTAGCAGCTCTGACGAGGTACCGAAGTGCAGTAACGAGTCGACGTAGGCGTCTGCGTCGGAAAATTCTTCCGGCAGGGGAAGAGGCTGCTCAGGGCCCATTTCGGCCGCCAATCAGATCTATGGTGGCCCTCGAACGACTGATCCTATCGAGACTCCAGAAGATTTTCTTTTTGGAGAGATTTCAATGCAAAGTAAAAGTGCGAAAATGCTTCAATTGATGATTCTCACGTGCATCAGATGCGTGGTGGAGGTCCGAGCTTCGTCTTAGTCAGTGAGCCACTAACCGAGTAAAGTAACCCGATCTCCAAGTCACCACCACGAACATCATTGTAACAACATCCGCAAGGCACATATCCATGTAACACTCCGATCTCCTGAACGTTTGGCATCTCAAAACATGATTTCCCCTAAAGTGACCGATTTTCTACGCCACACTCAGACCCACGACAAGAAAAACACAAGAAGTTCCCAAGATTCGTCGACGGAAAAGCCTGCGCCAATCTACCCGGCTACTTCCTCAGTCATACTGCTGCACTGCCTCTTTGACCGATTCTGATGAGACTGTCCAGCGCCCCCAACATATATTCAGATTCTTTGATCCCAAGTTTC
Organism: Saccharata proteae CBS 121410; assembly: GCA_010015785.1. Taxonomy (NCBI): domain Eukaryota; kingdom Fungi; phylum Ascomycota; class Dothideomycetes; order Botryosphaeriales; family Saccharataceae; genus Saccharata; species Saccharata proteae. The sequence goes on from ML978719.1 coordinate 174,318, forward strand.
TGATCCCATTGTCCTGTTTCGGGTATCGCGTATGGCATGTCTCACATCTGCCTCACGAGCTCCTGGATCCGTTGAGACAGATATCTGTAGACGACAAGTAGCGGCGGAAGGACAAAGACGATAGTGAAAAGGGGAGCATCGTCGAGAAGTGTACAGAACAGGAGGAGGAAGAGGAGGAGGAGAGAGAGGAGGAGTAGGGCGGGAGTCATTAGGTCCATGTCCGTCGGCTTTGGTTCTTTCCCAATTATTCTTTTCAATTTTCTGCTTGACGGTAGGGGAGGAATTGAAATGGATGAGATGGAGTCGGTAGAAGCGCGCTGTGGGATATGGCTTTCAATGTATTCGTGACACTTGTTGGCGGTGTTTGAGGTTTGGAGTTTGGGGTTCAGAATTTGGGGTTTGGAGTTTGCCGAGCCTGTGGTTTCGATGGATCTGCTAAACCAACGCAGCGCAAATACAAGTGAGGAACCGCATAATCAATACCGATTTGGCTATTGCAAAGACTATGTGAGCGAGGAGTATTACTAAGTCAAGAATGTGGGCGGCAGGTCCGGCCCCCAGACATGCAGATTATCGGGGCTGGCAAGCGTCCGCTGCGTTGGGTATGTATTATCAAAGAGGTCCTGTATGAGGTTAAAAGAGAGCAGAAACCCATCGGATGGGATGTCTCGTCTACTTACTCCATCGGCATAGTGCTCCAGAATAAACCTCGAAGGGTCGAACCTAATTCGAATCGAATCCGTGAGTCCGACTTCCATTGTGTTTCACACGATCTCTCTCCCCTATTCATAAGGAGAACAGAAAATACAGAACACTCACCAGTAATCAAAGATCTGACTCCCCATAATATGTCTCCCCACCCCCCAACAATTCTCATACCCCCGATGCCTCAACCAATCATGACCCAGCACCTGCGTATCGAAGTCGTGCGTCTCGAACGACGAGTGGTGGACGTGCGGAACCGGGCCCTCGAAGAAGAAGAAGACGTGGTGGTCGACAAGCTCGGAGCCCCGGTCGAGGCGCGTAAAGGCCGTAACGTCGTTGCCAGAGGCGTCGTGGATGAGCTCCCCGGCCAGGAGATTGAAGCGGCTCATGTAGAAATCGAAGGCTTTGGCGTAGTTGGTGTGGCAGATGCCGAAGTGGCCGAGTTTGTGGACGGGGGCGGGTCCTGGTGGGGGAGGGTTTAGTATGGGAGATTGTTGATCGTTGTTCTTTGCAGAGATTGGGGAGTTCTTCGCGGTAGAGATGATCAATTTGAGGAGGAGTGATCAAGACATTGGGTTAAAGAAAACAGTAAGAAAGAGAAGAAAGAGAGTAGATTAGAGAAGGGGTATGAAATGAAACAAGGAAAGTGAGCTGGAAATGTGAATGAAATACAAACAAATAAAGTGAATTGGAAAGGGGAATAACTTGTAAACAATGAGAGCGAATTGGAAAAGGGGAATAAATTTTAAAGAACGAAAGTGAATCGAAAAACCGAATAAGAGAATCAACAACAACAGTGAAATAAAAAAGTGAACACCATGCAAACAAACAGAATGAGTGGGAAGAGCGCACTAAAAAGCAAACAAACAGCGAATCAAAAAGATGAAAAAAACGTAAACGAAAAAGGGGCAACAAGACCCCAAAACGAGACACTAGAAAACAGCCAAGCAACAAACCAACCCACTCCAACAAGAAACAAGACCACCCCCAACGAAAACGCACTCACGTTTCAAAAACCTCTGCGTCTTCCCCCCAGGCCTCTGCTTCTCCATGGGCTGCCCTCACAAAATCAGTCCAAGTCCCTACATCCACTCCACCACGCACCCAAAAACGTCGAACCAGCGCCCTCATCCGGAACCAAAAAAAAAGCGCCGCACTCACATAATTATACTTCAGCACCCCCAACCCCTCCGCCGCGTCCTTTTCCTCCCCCTCCCCATTTCCCACCCTCTCCTCATCCCCCTCCCCATCTCCTTCCCCCTCTCCCTCCATCCCCTGCCCCCAAACCAAATGCCACCAAAACCCGTCAACCGGCTCGCGAAAACTAACGCCCTTGCCCTTTCCCGGCGCGTCGCTGAGCTCGTACACGGGCGTGGCGTCCGGCATGGACCGGCTCGCGTACTCCAAGTCGTCTTCGGATTCGACGGCGAAGGCGGCGCCGGCAAAGGCGTCGGCGGTGCCGGGGATGAGGACGTAGACGTAGGGGGTCCGGCCGTAGCCGCGGTAGAAGAGCTTGGTGGGGGTGGAGGGGGAGGGTTGGGCGGGGGAGGTGGGGGTGGGGGTGGGGGAGGAAGTGGTGGGGATGGGGGTGGTGGGGACGGGTTGGAGACCGAAGTCGAGGAGGAATTGGTGGGCGGAGGGGACGTCTTTGTGGGTGTAGTAGACGTGGGAGATGCGGAGGAGGTTTATTTTGCGGGGGGCGGGTGCGGATGGGGCCATGGTGGGTTAGTTGGTGAGGTGGTGAGATGGGTGAGTGGGTGGGATGTTGGTTTTGGGTGGCGGTGGACAGTGACTTGAAGCTTCTTGAAGAGGATGGAGAGGGGAATGAGAGATTTTGTGTAGAAGGAAACGGGATGACTCGATACGGTATGTATGTGGTGTTCAAGCAGAGTAGTGTATCAACGCCAGAGTGAATACGGCCAGAGCTGCGAGAGCGTTGGAAATCAAGCAGATGACGGACCCGCTCCGCTCTTAACTTAACGTTAAGCGTCGCCCAACTGCCGCAGGGTCCTGTCATCAAATCAGGGACTTACTTTACTCTGTAAGTCACTGGTCCCGTCCTAGCATGTACTGGCCGAGGGACTTACCCGAGTCCCCACCTCACTCTACCAACCTGCCTCCGAGGAGGTCGTCGAGCAGGCATAAGTTACTGCAAAGCTGTTCTGCCGCGTCAGCCCGGCCAGCCCAAACGCATGCATGCTTGAAGCACACGAATCGGCAGTTGATGGTCGGCATTCCGATGTGAGACGGGATCCGAAACGGGATAGAGAGACGGATATCAAGCGAAGAAGCGGGAGAAGCGATGCGGGGTGCCGAGAAGGGCAGGGGAGCCTTCTCCACAGTGGCTGACTTAACTTGACGCGCGCCCCGCTGTGGATTTGCCAAGTCCGAGGAATCCGGGCTGCTCGTATACTTCGATATGGCCGCAACCATTGACCGGACCTCGATGGTTGCAGAAGAGTTCATGTAACTTATGAGAAAGAGATTCAAGAGAAGTACGCCGGACCTGATCCCCTGCAAACGCGCAACTTTTGGTATCGAGCCAGCACAGCAAAAAGACCGCCTACGAGATGAGTACAATTCTCCCAGCGCCCATCAATGCAGTAAAAACTCGACAAGCCCTTTTCAAAACTTCCCTTCCCAGACCCTCTACGCCACGGCGACCTCCCTCTCCCCGTCATCCTTCCTATACAAGAAATACTGCACAAAGACGCCCGCATCCAGCAACAGCGTCCCGAAACTGCCGACCAGCCAACTGAAATTGACAGCCACATACCTCGCATAGAGCCTCGCCTTCTCTCCGTCCTCGCATCTACCGTGGTGACCGGTGCAAACGGGGGAGTAGGCCAGGATGCTGATGACGTAGGTGAGGTTGCCGAGACAGGCGAAGATGAAGAAGAGCATTGAGATGCCGTCGGTGGACTGGCGTTTGTAGTTCAACACGAGCTGGGGGATGCGCGAGCCGAGGTAGAGGAGGCAGCAGAGGTAGCCGTTGATCTGGCCGCCGATGCTGAACTCGAGCTTGTCGGGCGCTCGTTCGGTCGAGGGGGAGTCCCGGGCCGGCGTGGTCAGGAGCCAGCCGAGGAAGCCGGCGGCGATGACGAGGAGGACGGCGATGAGGTTGAGGAGGATGGAGCGGATGGTCGAGGTGCGGGTTGGTTGGGGTGCGGTCGTGGTGTCGACGAGGGGGGTCGCGGGGGAGAGGTGCGTGCCGTCGTGGAGGAGGCGCTCCGTGAAGGAAGAGAAGGACGAGCGGCGTTCGGAGTCGCTGATGCGTGCGGGTCGCTGTCTGACGGTGCCGTCGCCCAGGAGGGCGGAGTGCTCAGTCGGCGCAGCAGTGCCGTTCTGGGTCTCCGGACGTTCGGGGATCTTGTCCTTGAGCGTGAAGCCCTTATAGTAGAAGCATTGGCCGAGAAGCACGATGTCCGCGAGTGTGTAATAGATAGCCAGGATGATCTACCGTCAACGTCAGCCATCCAATTCCATGCGACCATCCGCAGTCCAATCCACCCAAAACCCAGACGGCGTCTTGGATTTCGAATCACCACCCACCATAGTCGGCAGCACCCTCTGCAACACCGCCCCGATAATATTAAACACATCGCCCGCCAACCACACCACGATGAAAACGACACTCAACCCGTCGGCCGAGCGGCGCCGGAAGTTTTCGATTATCTGCGGCGAGAAGACGACGACCCAGCACGCGATGCTGATGGAGCCGGCGATGCCGGAAAGGGCCTCGATGTCGAGGTTCAGGCCTTGCGACGGGGGAAACATGGTTGGGGATACGAGATAGCGTCGCGGTGGAGGACAATGGGTGGTTGACGCGCTCGTGTGCGCGAGTTGGAAGGTTGGGAGCAGCGAGTGTGGGCGGTGTCGCAGCGACTGGAAGACTCTACCTCTCTCTGAAGACGACAGAAAAGATGATAAAAATGTAAAAACAGTGTAGGTATGTACAGCAGCAGTTTTCCATCCGTACGTCGGAGGAGTCACCGTCGCAAATCTCAGTCCGACATTTCGTCCGTTACGTAACTGGCGCCTTGTCTCGCTTGCACGCAGATCCGGGGAAGCCCTGTCGAGAGCTTGTCGTGACGCGAAAACGTCCGACGGTCGAAAACACCCACCATGCAGTCTTCAAAACCACCATCATGACACCGCGTCTGCAATGGACGGCACCACGATGCCTGTACCGCCGCCCCGTATCTTCATCCTCATCTGCAATCCCACGGCGCGCGCGTTTTTCCAGTAGAACGCGGTTTTGGGAGAAAGCTGCAAAGGGCAACGGCGATGCTACCTCCTCCACCTCCTCCACCTCCTCCACCTCCTCCACCGCAGCAGCGGCATCCCCAAATTCAGCAGCCCCAACAACCCGCCCCCTAACCCGCCTCGACCGCATAACATCCCGCCGTACGTCCCCCACTCCCTCCCCTCCCCCCTCCACCAGCTAACCCCCCAGTCCCCCGCGCCCTCCACCCCTACATCCGCCCCCTCCGCGCCGCCCCCGTCTCCCACATAACGTCCTTCCTCCTACTACACGAGATAACCGCAATCGCGCCGCTCATCGCCCTCGCCACCGTCTTCCACTACACGACCTGGCTGCCGGCCACCGTGACAGAAAGCGCGTGGATGCGCGACGGCGTGGCGAAATTCGGCCGGTACTTTGCGCGGAAGGGCTGGTTTGGGCTTGGTGGGGCGGAGTCGGGTTCGGGCCAGGGCCAGGGCGAGGGTGAGGGTGAGGGGGGAGAGTTGGTTGGGGGGGCGGCGGAGAGCGTGGAGGCGGTGACGGGGCCGGCGCAGCGGGATTGGGCTGTTAATGGTGGTGGCGGCGGGGTGGGGATGCGGGTTGTGCTGGAGGTGGCGGCGGCGTGGGCGGTTACGAAGGCGTTGTTGCCGGTGCGGTTGGCGGTGTGTGTGTGGGCGACGCCGTGGTTTGCGAGGGTGGGGGTTGTGCCGGTTTTGAGGGTTTTTAGGGGGGTTTGGGGGAGGGGGAGGGGGGGAGGGAATGGAAGGTGAAGGTGAAGTGGAACGTGAAGAGGGGGGAGTGTAGACGCAGAAGTAACGATAATGCGAATCTAGCTGCGCAACGGACGGCGAAGCGAGTTAGGACGACAACTCTGCACACTTGAGCAAGTCTTGAATGGGACGTCCTACCCCATCAACACATGTTAGACAGCGTCACCACGAGACAACAACACCTCTGCTCTCCCCATCCAGGACGACGGAGTGCGCCCAACGACCTAACTGACCCAGTCGCGACCCGACGCAATAAGAAGAGCCATGCATGAATCCAGTCCAAGACACTTTTGCTGCTGCTGATACTAATACTGCTGCTGGTACTGGTACTGATGCTGCTACTGCTGCTGCTACTGCTGCTACTGCTACTACTACTACTCCTACTCCTACTACTACTACTACTGCTACTACTGCTACTGCTGCTCATACTGCTACTGCTACTACCACCACCACCACCACTACTACTACTACTACTCCTACTACTACCACCACCACTACTACCACCACCATGAATGCCCTACCCAGCCGTCATGATAATACAAACAAGCCAAGGAAACGCTGAACTAGGCAGCACGACAGCCGCGCATGAAAAGCAGTCAAAGAACGAAAAAAGACATCCAAGCCATGTCGACAGCCACAGAAAACGGAAGAAGAAAGGTATGTAACGAGACGAGACAACAGCGGAAAAGCAGCAGGGAGGGCGGGGCAGATGCGAGAGAACCGAACCCATCATGGCGAAACGACAACCGCATCTCAAGTACCAAGAAAATCGTACAAGGGCGCAAGCCGCCTTAACAAGCATATAAACTCCCCTACCTCGCCGTCTCACCACCGACAGCCTCGACAAACACCCCATCCCCAACCCCGTACAGACAATCCTCCACGCCACCGAAAACATTATCCAACGCCTTCTCGCCCCGCCACAACCGGCCCCCCTCCCCGACTCTGCGAACCTCCCTGCCCTGCCCAACCGCCATCTGCATCAACGCCTGCAACCGCTTCCTGACCGCCTTCTGCTGCGCGCGCGCGCTGGCCCAGAACTTGGCGATCTGGTCGATGCAGGCGAGGCCGGCGGAGACGGTTGCGAGGAGGGAAGGCAGGGCCGCGACGGCGCCGCCGGAGGAGAGGATGTCGGTGGCGATCATGACGGCGTAGCCGGGGAACGGGGTGCTGAAGGAGAAGCGCGAGGTGCGGGTGGCGAGGGCGGACATGATGGTTAGGAGGCATGTGGCGTGGTGGCGGGCGCGGTCGATGTTGCGGATTTGGTGCGCGCGGGCGAGGGTGGCGTGCCGGACGTGTCGGTTCAGTCGCATCATTGTGGTGTGGTAGAGGGCGTGCATGGAGAGGAAGGTGCCTGCGTAGCCGCCTGCGATGGCGGTGTCGAGGTTCGTGGTGGAGTAGGCGAGCGGCCGCGGGAGGCGGGTGAGCCACTCGTCCAGCCGGTGGACGGTGCGGGTGTAGAATTCTTCGTACGCGGTGGGGGAGGCGCCTTTGGAGCGGCGCGAGGACCGCACCGTGCCGAGCCAGACGTCGCTCCAGATGGCGGAGATCATGACGAGGTGACCCATGTAGCCAATGTTGTCCCAGTGCTCGAGATCGGCTTCGACGACGCCGCCTTCGTAGATGGGGGTTGTGAGAGGGTGGCCGGCGTCGTAGGATGGCATGGCGCAAGGGAGACGGAGGAAGATGTCTTCGGGTTGGATTGTGAAGAGGGTGCCGCCGCAGAAGCCGTTGTAGCGCTGCGTCAGGTTTAGCATTTGTCAAGTTTGTGGGTTCGAGTAACTTACGTCCATCAAGAAACCAGCCCAGAACGTCCGCCGGCGGCATTCCTCGAGCATTGGCTGATCAAATCCAAACTCTCCTTCAGAGGGCGTCTTGATCCCGTCTTCATAGTTGACGTTCAGGGCGCTCAGTGCCCGTAATGCCGTGCCGCCGTGGTCGAATGCGTTGTCAGGCAGACCGCGGGCAAAGCACCACAGACCCATCAACAGCCTGGATTGGCTTAATTGTAGACTCCACTGACCCACGCGTTGTTGGATACCATACAGGGCCGCCTCGACGAACTTCTCCTCAGTGCCGCGGTGTTGCTCGTCTGATTCGAACACGCTAGCCATGGACAACACCGAATACAGCAGCATCTTGTCGTCCATTGATTTTTTCTGGCGGTTGGTCGCCCATGCCGTGAATGGCTTTTGAGGGAACATTGAGTAGGTGGCTGAGTTGATGTGCTCGAAGAACAACTCCAACAGGTGGGTCGAGAGCTGAGGGTCGACTTCGAACGGGTCGTCGATCAATGTGTACCCTCCCCTAAGGTGTCGCTTCGTCTCGAGAGGGTTGTTCTCTAGTGCTACGTGGAGCATATCCGACACTGGGGCGGCGTTTCTCTGATCCTGATCTGAACCAGACGCTCCACCCTTTCCTGTTACCAGTCTGCGTTTGTTGGGAAGGTCCGTCGCATCCAACAGAGTGCTGCCCTCGCGAACATACAACGACTCAGCTGGAACATATGGCGGCTTGACAGGAGTGAGAACATCAGCGGGGCGTTTCTTCCCGGCTTCAGGCTCCACGGATTTGTCCTGATTGGAGTCGTTCTGCTGATTCACTCCACCCCGACAGACTCGCCGTGCCCGAGTGCATTGAGCACACTTGGGAACGCCAGGCTCACACTTGATTTTCTTCTCTCGACATGTCAGACATGCTTGAGCGAGGCGTTTTCGTGGTTTGCCAGCCTTGGTCACGCCCCAGGACGGGTTGACTTCTTCTCCGTCGATGACAGTGCGACAGTATGATCCGTCTTCGTAAACATAGCATATGCCTTCACCGGGGATTTCCTGCTTGCCGATGCATTGAGCGACCCGGGGAGGTGCGCGGGATAGGTCGACCCGGTTTTTGGCACTCTGGTCCGACTCCACCACGCCATCAGAACTGAGTGTCTCTGCTCGGCTCAATGGCGAAAAGCCGGATCCCGTTCCTTTGCTACTGGGGCTCTGCTCGGTCAAAGGCTGGTGTTGTCTTGCATCAGACTTGGAATGAGGCTCGTCCAAAGTGGATTGAAAGGCAGGGGGTATGCTGTGGCTTGGGGTGAAATGTGGGGGCGAGGGTGCTGGTGCTTGAACTGCAAGGGCAGGCAAGAGATGTGGCTGTGGTTCAGACACTACACCTCGGTCAAAGTCCGCCAAACTTGGGAGACGGCTTGTGATGGGAGAAGTTGGCAGTGATGGCCTGCCGTCAGAGAGTGGTGCGTGGAGTAAATTCCTCAGACTCGGAAGCTGCGGGATGCCATTACCCATATGGGTGATTGGCGAAATTTGACCAGGTTGGGCATCGTGCAGGCGAACCTCTGGCAGAGACCTCAGGCCGGTATAGGGAGTTCGAGGCTCCAGAGACGCCGCAAGACTGGGCAAGCGCGTTGAAGAGTTGGAAGACATGGTGAACTCCATGATGAATAGCACAACAGGAAGAGTCAGGGCAAGTGAGATGAGAAGACGACCCGGAGATCCGCACAGAGGCGAGTATTAGCGATACGAGTAGAAAGCGAGGGCCTAATAGTCCAGGGAGGTACCAAGCAGGCGTTACGGATCAACGGGGACAAGTGCCGACGGGGCACGTATTGCCCCTTTGGGAAGGTGCTCGGCGCGACTGAGGATGGGAAACGCAGTGCTAGAGGGGATGTTTGGAATGCCGAGAGTGCGATGATGGCAAAGGAGTGATCGCCGGAGGCCGAACGTGGAGCCGTAAATCGCTGATGCGCAGGGCTGAAGGCGACTGATCGGGCCTTTTGCTGTGCCTGGGGCACCTAAACGGTCGAAGGGAACATGTACAATGACGAGAGGTTGAGATGATGAAACGAGAGGGAAGTTGGTGCAGGGTGGAAGGGGAGACTGGGTGCGAAGAAGAGGGAGGGAGGGAGCGGGCCTTGGGTGGTTTAGAGGTGAGGCCAGACAAAGCGATGGATGTCTGGGTCGCGCTGGTGCTGGTCTGGCGTCGGGTTGGGTTGCGTTATTGACAGGCTTCGGCAGCTGTGCTCAGAGGATGGGTCAGGCTGAGACGGCAGACAGTGAGAGAAAAAGAGGTGAGGGGTTGAGGACGGAAATGCCGTGTGGACGGTCGAAGTCAGTGTGGTGAGCGATGGGGAGTCAAAGAGTCAAAGAGAGGGTGTACCGGGCGGATAGGGTCTGGGGAAGTATTTAGACTGCCGATCGGCTGGACGAGTCCGGCGGCACATCGAGTTTGCCTCAGCAGCTGGGCCCGTCTAGGCTAAGCGGACAGTGATCTTACCAGGACTCCCTGCGGACTGATGCTGAAACTGCCGACGGGCTTGCGGGAGATGAGATCTGTAGCCGCGCTCGTGATGGACCATGAGCCGAGTGTCGAGGCGTGAGAGGGTCGCACTTGAGTGGGAGCGCACCGCACGCACGGTAGAGGTGGCTGCAGCGGCGTCGTCTCCGCAGAGGCCGAGTGGACGGAGGCGGCCACAACTCCAAGCTGTCAGCCCTCTGTGGACGAAGTGTGGACGAAGTGTGGACGAAGCGTGGACGCGATGCACACGTTGCTCGGCACTTGGAGAGGACGGAGAGGTCAGAGGTCCGCCACGTCCAGCTAGTTCAGCTATAGTCCAGCTAGAGCAGAGGCGCGGAGCCAGGTCCTGCAAGAAGGCTTGACCTCGGCAGGCCCCGGATCCTCCCTTTCAGTCGTTTTAGGGTTTCAGACCAGCATGTCCAGGGGTTGGGCTGCGAGATGGGAGAAGATGGGAGGAGACGGGAGGAGATGGGAGGAGAGGTTGCGAATGGAGGGCGACGAGCATCTGGACCGAGACGGACGGAGATAACGGGCAGATTGAATCAAAGTCTCGACTTCTTTGCTGTGGCTGGCTGCCGAGTTGGGACTGCCCTGGTGGACCGACCGCCCGAGACCGAGACGGGACGGCGGCATGTGCTGAGCGGGTCATGTAGTGTCGGGTCGGAATAATGATTCGCCATCGATGCCTCCACTGGCCGACCACCCGAGACGGGGCTGCGGATACATCGAGCATGCAGCCGCGGGTCGGAACATCGATTCGCCATCAAACCTTCCACTAGGGTCGTCTACTTCGGATCGGATCAACCTTCTGCCATCGAAGCTTCCACCCGCGCCCTTGGCCAGCCGACTCATGTGCGCCAACACCACCCACCACCGCACTAGGTACATACCATCGCTCCCCTGGGCATATTGTTACCCACGTAACCCGTCAGCATGCCGTCCGATCCCGCGAGCCCTGCGCAGGCTGCCTCGCCCTCCCCGGAAGAGGAGCAGCCTGTCGACCAGCAGCCTGTTGACCACTCTCCGCGCAAGACATCCTCCCCTCCACCCTCCGCTCCGTCCGGCGACAACAAAAACAAGCGCAAGCGCAGCCCCTCGCCATCGGAGCAGCCCCCTCTCCCGTCTGAGAATGTCCCTCCTCTGCCGACTGAAGAAGTCCCTCCTCTCCCGGCTGAAGAGCTGCCCGACGACAAGTCTGCGGACTCTGCATCCGCTCAGTCGGAGGATGGTCAGATCTCTGAGGATCCCCCGCTTCCGGATGAAGAGCCCCCGACCACCGATGAGGCTGCTGCTGGCCAAGAGGACGACGGCTGGGACCCCGTTTGGGAGCCCTCCTGCCAAAGGTTCTACTTCTACAACCGCTTCACCGGCATGACTACCTGGGAGAACCCTCGCGTCCCCTCTGACGCCAATGCGCCATCCTCCTCCGCAGTCCCTCCTCCGCCTGGTCTGAGCAGCGACCCTCTCGCCTCTGCGCGCGACACCTCCGAGCCTCCCGCGAAGCGCGTCCACGGTGGCTACGACCCTCGAATCCACGGCGACTACGACCCCAATGCCGACTACGCACTCGAGGCCAAGCGTGAACAGGAGGAGGCGGAGAGGCATGCGCAGAATCCGTTCGGCTATCCGCAAGATGCGCTCGGCGGTGTTCCTGGTACCAGTTACGGCGACCCTGCCGCGGCGTATGCGGCTCAGGGCACCTTCAACAGATTCACCGGCCGTTTCCAGGCTCCGGACATCAACCCCGACAATCACAACGACGAGAACAAGAGCAGACGCCAGATGAACGCGTTCTTCGATGTCAACGCCGCCGCCAACAGCCACAATGGTCGCAGTCTCAAGGCAGACCGCAGTAACCAGAAGTACTCGAAGAAGGAGATCAAAGCGTTCATCGAGAAGAAGAAGGCAAAGAAGGAGGAGAAGAGGCGTGCTTGGCTGCGGGACTAATGGTGAGTGACGATATCTTGCGTGTCTTCTCGCTCAGAGAAGAGGATTCCATGTGCATCACGAGTCGGTCTCACTGAGATCGATGTGCTTTTAATGTTTGCCGATGCCAACCCGTCGGACGGTTCATGCTAACTACAGGACCATTGCTGCCACATTCTCTCTCGCTTCTCACTGCTAATGACTTGCTAGTCCTCAGAAGCAGCCTCACAGTCTGTCGACGATTGATCTGTCACAATACTCACTTTGCCAATGTGTGAAGCTCTCTTGGCTGATGAATCGCGTGTGCAACTCGCGCAGGCTTCAATGCACCACTCTTCTTGGTAAGACATTGAAGACCGCCGCAATCCCTCGGTCCATCTGACTGTCTTCCCCCTCATGTAGACCCTCGCGTATCACCATTATTACCATCCCAACCCCGCCAGATGTTAAAATACTGTTGCTCTCCAAGTCTTCTGCCATTCTCTCCTCATTTCTCTACCACAATCAAACATTTCTCGCACACTTATACTTATCTACTGATCCCATCTTCCGCCAGGCACTCACCCCGCCAGCATTTCTCCTCTGCCAACTCTCACCTCTTCGCCTCTGCATCTCCCTTCCCTGCATCCGTCCGCGAAGCCGGCGACGGGAACTTGGTGTTTTCGGTCTTCATCCTATTTGGTGTCCCGGGTGGCTCTTGTTGCCTTGCCGTCCATGCGCGGGATAAAAGAAGAATCACAGATACGGAGGGCTGATCGGACCATGCTTTGTTTGTACTCAGACTACTCCAAAAATGCTAGCAAACGACTCCCCCTGCCTTGCTTGCCTGCTACACTGCTCCCCCAGCCCTCAACCCTTTCTGCCAGTTCCGGGGGTGTACTGCGTGCGCGGCCGGGGAGAGCTGCGTGCTTGTTGGCGACCACGGCAGCGGCGGTCTCCTCTGTATGGACGGCGTGGCCAACATGCGGTTTGAGGAGTCTCGGGGTACGGGTGAGAGGCTTGGGACTGGGGATGGCTGCAGTTGCCATCCATAGACACGCACTCCGCCATCCAGAGACGCCACTCCGCTCTCCGGCCACATCTCCCATCCGCCCCCCGCCATTGTAGCAGCCGCAACGCAACGCACCGCAACGTCTCTGTCTCTTTTCGCCGATGTAATCTTTGCGACAGGACCCCGTGTTCCGGCCTATCTTTCCCATCGGCGCTTTCTACTCACTCGGCACCGTCGCTCAAGCATCCCTGCCCTTCCCCTTGCGCTCGCCCTTATCCTCTTCGCCGATATCGAAACCCTCGACGCCGCCCCTCACCTCCTCAACCTCAACCTCGCCATCCGCACCCAACCGCATGCGCACCTCGCCGTCGCCCTCTTTCTCTTGGCCGTCCCCATCTCCCCTCCCCTCTCCGCTCGCGGCTCCATCTCCCCTCCCCTCCCCCTCCTCCCTCCCCTCCCCGCTCGCAGCCCCCTCCTCCCCCCTCAACCCCCCAACAACATCATCCAACGCCCCCCCCTCAACAAGCAACCACGCAACAACACCATCATGCCCACTCCTCTCCGCCTCAAAAACAGCATCATGCCCCGCGCTATTCTTGACCCGCGTATCCGCTCCCGCCGCCACCAGGGCCTGCGCAAATCCCAGCTGCCCGTTCAGACACGCGTAGTGCAGGGGCGTGTTTTGGCGCGCGTTGGGGCGGTTTAGGAGGGTGCGGGTGGCGCTCGGAATGGCGGCGTGGAGGTGGGTGAGGATTTCTGGGGGGCGGGGGGTGTTAGTTTGGGGTTCACCGCTTGCGGTCCTTGTGGTAGGGTTCTTGCGGGCACAGCTTGCGGTCCTCGGGGCCGGTTCCTACGTACCTAGATGCCCATTCGCAGCCGCGTAGTGCAGCAGCCCGTTCCCAGTCTCGGGGTCGACGGCGGCGAGGACGACGGCGTCGATGGGGACGGCGTAAGCGGCGGAGAGGGAGGAGAGGTAGGCGGAGAGGTCGGCGGTGGAGTTTGTGCGCGAGAGGTAGAGGAGGTCGTCGATTTCGTCGGGGGTGAGGGGGGGTGTGGGGGTGGGGTTGGGGGTGGCCATTGTGGTTGTGGTTGTGATTGTGGTGCGTGGCAGGGTTCGAGGGTCCTCGGGTTCTCGATGGATGGATGGATAGACCGAGGTAGGTAGGTGAGTGGTGATGGTAGTATGCAAGCCGAAGGCGAAGGTATAACTTAATCCAGCCGAGTCGACGCAGCCAAAGACCAGCCACCCACAATCCCGTCAAGCAACAAACCCGCTTCGCAACGACGCCGACGACGACCACGCAATCCGTGTACGCAGCAACCAACAGCCACAAAAGCGCAAAACCAACCGAGCGCAAAACTCGAGCGAAAACAAACGCAAAAAACCCCTCCACCCATCTCCCTCCCTCCTTGGCGCAAAAAAAGTTGCAAAGCGAGTCATGCGCCCCCATTGCACGACTCGCCCGCTTCGTCTCCCCCTCCTCCCATCACCACAACTCTAACTCTCAGTCCGCCATCCCCGGCTGCGTTCGGGCTGCCAACACGACACACAGAACCACCAGCATCGCTGGTACCCGTTTTCGCGTCCGTCCGTCCCGACCCACGAGTAAGCGACGACGGTGAGGCTATTAGTTGGGCGCTCCCGGCCACTATCACAAATCACAAATCACTAACTCAGCGCCTAACAGCGTCGCTGAGTTACTGACTGACTGGCGTCGGAGGTCGAGATGCGCATGAATCACGCAGTCGAGATTCGGATAGCCCGGGTGATGGGGTTGGTGGCGGGTGATGCACGGCGGATCTGAGGTTGTTTGGACGACGGGCGGGTGTGTTTGGGGCGGGGCGGGGCGGGGCGGGGTGGTTTGTTAAGGGCTTGGTGGTTGGTGTGGTGGATGGAGTGGGGTTGGATGGGTGGAGGGCTGCAGGGCTGGAGGGCTGGAGGCGAGCTTGTGCTGGGGACTGGAGGCCGGTGGTGGTGGTGGTGGTGGTGGTGGTGGTGGTGGTGGTGGGGGGGGTTTGGTGCCTGAGAATCACGCAAGCGTTCCTGAGCGCGTGCGCGGCTGGGCTGGGAGGGCGGGCGGGCGGGCGGATAAGGCGAGTTGCTGTGGATGACTAAGGGGTGTTGGATGTTTGTACAGTAGGTTCGGGTTGGGTGCTTGAGAGGAGTTTGTTGGGTTAGGCACGCGTTGATGACGCGTCCGTTTGTTTATTTGATGCCCCAATCTCGAGAGCGAGGGAGGCGGGAGTTGCTTACTTGCGTGGCCGATTGAATTGAGGAAGTGGGAGGGCGAGATGGCGCAAGAAGCATGTATCTACGTGCTCAACCTTCCTCCGGACCAGCAAATCGCGCGATAAAGGTTTGAAATAGTCGCGTCCACGCACTCCAACCATCGCCATTGGCTGGATCTAGGCGCGGAACTCAGCCTCCCATCCCATCCGTGCCTCATCTCATCCCCAAAGCACCTCCGGAATCCCCACGCTCCTCACTCCCCACCACACACCCCACAACAGCACATCGGCGCCACCAAGCCAACCACGTAGCCCCCTCCCAAACCCTCGGACAGTGAGCAATTCGCTAGTTTCGAGTTGGCCTTGGCCGTCAACAGCTAGCCCACGCCCAGATCTCTCGTATCCGCCTTCGTCCCGCCGCGCCAAGTCGGCATGACGTAGGTGTGTGGGACGAGGAAAGGGGCTCATGTGCGTCATGGGAGATGGCCGGGAAAGGAATTATGGTTTGCGGCGGCGGTTTGCTGGGTTGGGGAGATTGGACGGATGGATGGATGACGGTGGGGTGGGTAAGGGGTTTGTTTGTTTTTGGAGGCGTGGGGATTTATGCTTATTGAGTGGGTGGGGCGGTGACGGTGATGGGGTTGCGCTGGTGATTGGGCGGGGAGGGAGAGGTTGGTGTCATCGTCTGTGGAATGGATGGAGTTGGTGAGGATGTGATGGAAAGGCTCGGAGTGTGACACGGCGAACTTATCACGTCGGATAGAAGATGATGATCGGTTGAACGGTGGTGGTACAGGTCCAATGTCGACACATTGCGACCGTGAGGGAATATTTACAGCTCGGTGGTAGTTAGTCGCTAAGAAGTACAAACAAGAAGCCCAAACGCCTGACACTCGACCGTCATCATGCTAGCCGTGAAAGAAGAACGCCGTATCGTTATCGAAATGACTCGGTGGGAGCCATCGACTCATGCAGGCCGTGTGCCAGACACGACCGAATTAGATGTGGAAGTGTTGCGAACTCTATGAGTCAGTCGAGCTGACTGAGCCACGCGATGACTCGGGCGAGAGGGAGCCGTTGTTGCCGCCCTGAGTGCGTCTGCGGGCCGAGTTGGTGGCCATGTCTAGTTGGTGCTTGGTGTGTTCGTGCATGACGCTGAGATGTGTTAGTGTGGTGATGGATGATGTTGGGGACTGTAGAGACGTACCGAGCGTAGACAGACATGGACTCGTGGGGGTTGTCCAGGTCGTACTGGTTGGCGAAGTTGTGCTGAGCAGACATGGGCTCGGAGAAGTCGTCGCGGACGTAGACGGACTGGGTGGCGGTCGACATTGTGGGCGGAGATGTTGTGTGGTTGTGTAGTGTGGTTGTGTGGTGGGTGAGGATATTATGTGAAGTGTGTGATGGTGGATGCGACGCCGTTGAGTGTGTCTGGAGGGCTTGTTGCAGTGGTGAAGTGGATTGTTTTGCTTTCTGGCGAAAAAAGGACGGCGAAGGTGTCTGGCTATATAGGCGATGCAGGCGGGCGAGGCTTCTTTGCTTCGAGGGTGCGGCGGGCTCCACTGTACTGCAGCTTTGCCCACGCTTGTGGCGCAACCGATATCATAGCCCGCAGATCAAGGGTCTCGATGCTCAGCGATAAGTCGGGCTTCGGCAGGGGGTCCGGCATCGGTGTGCAGTCACTGGCCCAACACCACTAGATCAGGACCCTGAAAATCCGGTGGGCGATGTCGGCAGCAAAAGGGAAAACAATTGTGCTGTCGACCAGCCGGGTAGGGCCTGCGTCAGACCCAGACTGATGGAAAGATGCGGCTGCGGCTGTTGACTTTGCCAAGCACAACAACACCACCACCACCACCACCACCACCACACCACCACACCACCACTACCATCACCACCGCCAGCTCGCCGCTGACACCCGACTAGTACAGCCAGCTACCACAGCACGCCCGACGCGCGAGCCTCTATCGACCATCTCAAACGGGCAGGGCGAGCGCATTGTTCCGGCCAACGGCGCCCCAGTCTTCGCTGTGCGCATGATGAAAGCGATGATGCTGTCGGCACGGGCCTCCTGTGCGTCCAGAAGAATGCCAGAATCTATTCCCCCAAGGGTCCCGGTGGAGACGGTTGACGGAGCGATGGGAGCGATGGAGCGATGGAGCGATGCGAGCGATGGATGGGGGATGACGTTCGCAGATGTTCGACAATGATGCGCGCCAAGCTTCCTGACCACCACCCCAACTCCCTGCACCACCACCGTGACCACCACACCCCCCCGAGCCTCAACACCCCAAGCCTCAACACCCAAGCCCACAACGCCGCAACAGGCACAGATGCGCGCCGCCATCATCACCCACCACGCCGGTGCTCCCCTCGCCTTGCATCCACCTGAACTGAACCAAGCCACCCCGGAAGCCACCCCGGCAGCCATCATCACCTGTACCCCGACTAACCCTGCCATGCAGCTGAGCTGTGCTTCAACCAACTCGTCGCCCCAAGTCGGCTCCATCACCTCCATTGAGTCGTCATCCAACATCCTCCGACGCTTGACTTCATCTCACGCACTCAGATCTGCAAACGAGAACATGGCCCGTTCCGCTGTACTTGGCTTCTTCCACGCCTCAACTCTCAACTCCAACTCGTCCGTCTGGAGCTCACCACCCCGGCATCCAGGCCCCGTAGCACCGCTCCATCATCGGTGCAACGAGCTCCTCCTCTACATGTACATAGTTGCGCACGTCGCCCGTCGCGCCTCATCCACCTAACGCCCCCGTCTCCCGCCTCGAATTCGACTCCAAGGGTTGAGCTAGGTTCCTACCGCTCACTGCCAATGAGACTGGCCGCTGCAACATCATCGTTGCGGGCTGCTCACCGCAATCGAATCAATCGACGGCCATCGTCCAAGAGCTGGGGGCGTGCGAGGCGGATGACGATGTATCGCCACTCGCTAAAGACCCTTTCTGTCCTCGTCCCGATTTGCATCGCTGTCAGAAAAGAGAAAGCAGCCCGCACATGACGTTTGCGCGTGCCTCCCTCAGCGTCCTTGGGATTCCTCATCTGCTCGGCCGGCATCTGGACGCGCTGCCTCGCGTTGCAATCTGCCTGCTGTCTGCCCCGTGTGCTCGGGGGCGCACTCTGCTGATCAGCGTGAGCCAGGCCTGCTGGGGCTCTACGTCATGTGCTGGCGAGCTACCCGTTTCAACCACCGGCTCGGCGATCAACACGGCATGGCTGGCTGGCAACGGAGCACAACGTCAACGGCATTCCGATTGCCGCCTTCCTCGCCCAAGCGCCGTGCTGCCAACGGCCATGAACCACACGTGTGCTGGGGCCGGAGCCGCGCCTAATCATCGCCTCTGCTCGTACCGGGAGCCACATGCCTGATGCATCCCGGGGACGGATGATGTCGCCTGTGTCCTCGAGCGCTCCACACTGAACTCACTCTCGTCACGACCACACGTGGTGGTATCATCTCTTCCTGATCTGAGACGGATTCCCAGACGTGTTCAACAGATGTGAGCGCCGCACATGGCTCGTTTGAGCAGCACCAGCAGATTGCACAGAACCAACATCCGCCTCGCCTCCCCTTACCTCCCACCAAAAGTGACGTCTTCGCACCCATATGCCTAATCTCAATCCTGGCCGCAAGCGCACAGTGGCTTGCAGCGCCCGAGTCAACAACGGGACGTCACCCACGATCTCCGATTCAAGCACTCCTGAAGACCATCATTGCTGCTTTCAACCCCCCTCCCCGACCCTCCCCACGTTTTCCTGGCCAGACCGGAATTGTGGATTGGCCGATGGCACTGCGAGGCTGGACCGCGAATGAAAGGCGGGGAAGGGACGTCAGACCGTTTGGCCGGACGGTCGTTATCAGTCGGTACATCATTGTGGGGGCGGGTTGAGCTGTGGGCAATCCGGATGACGCATGTGCCCACCGAGTGATGTTTGGGGTCCGTCGCCATCATCATCCCATCTCCCATCGCGATTGTGGTTTGGCTGCTGTTGGTGCCGCTGCTGCAGATGGACATGCCATGCCTCCCCGTTGCTTTTCCCTCGTCGAACATCGCTCCCGTCTCTGTTTTTCGTTTGAGCCAGACATAGGCGGTTCGATCGAGATCTGTGTGTCGTACTGCATGGCCGACATCTTTTCCTTCCCTCTCTTCTGCTCCTATCCTCGTTCAATCTCTCCATCCGGCACGCTTTTCGAGACGCAACCTCGCGAGGCACACTTCTCGAACTGCTCCCCCCGCTCATCGTAACAAGCGAAACACCTAGCTGCGCCTGCTATACTATATAGCCGACACCTTTTCCTTCTCTTTCTTCTACTCCTATCCTCGTTTAATCTCCCCATCCGGCACGCTTTTCGAGACGTAACCTCGCGAGGCACACTTCTCGAACTACTCCCCCCGCTTATTATAACAAGCGAAATACCTAGCTACGCCTACTATACTATATAGCCGATACCTTTTTCTTCTCTTTCTTCTACTCCTATCCTCGTTTAGTCTCCCTATCCGGCACGCTTTTCGAGACGCAACGCTCTACGAGGTATACTTCTCGAACTTCTCCCCCCGCTTATTATAAGCGAAATAGCTAGCTACGCCTACTATACTATATAGCTAATACCTTTTTTCTTCGTTTCCTTCTACTCCTATCCTCGTTTAATCTCCCTATCCGTAACGCTTTTCGAGCTATAACGTTCTACGAGGTATACTTCTTAACCTACTCTCCCCGCTTATTATAAGAAACGAAAT
>ML978719.1:194244-215358 GCA_010015785.1 Saccharata proteae CBS 121410
GTTTAATCTCCCTATCCGTAACGCTTTTCGAGCTATAACGTTCTACGAGGTATACTTCTTAACCTACTCTCCCCGCTTATTATAAGAAACGAAATACCTAGCTACGCCTACTATACTATATAGCCGTTACCTTTTCCTTCTCTCTTTCTTCTACTCTATAGTAGGTAATGTATATACTAGATATTCTATTCTATCCTAGTTTAATCTCCCTATCCGTAACGCTTTTCGAGCTATAACGTTCTACGAGGCACACTTCTCGAACTACTCCCCCCGCTTATTATAATAAGTGAAATACCTAGCTACGCCTACTATACTATATAGCCGATACCTTTTCCTTTATTTCCTTCTACTCCTATCCTCGTTTAGTCTCCCTATCTATAACGCTTTTCGATCCGTAACGTTCTATAAGGTATACTTCTCGAACTACTCCCCCCGCTTATTAAAACAAACGAAATACCTAGCTACGCCTACTATACTATATAGCCGACACCTTTTTCTTCTCTTTCTCCTACTCCTATCCCTAGTCTCCCTATCCGGTACGCTTTTTAAGACGTAACCTTACGAGGTATACTTCTTAAACTACTCTCCCCGCTTATTATAATAAACGAAATACCTAGCTACGCCTCCTATACTATATAGCCAATACCTTTTTCCTTCTTTTTCTTCTACTCCTATCCTCGTTTAGTCTCCCTATCCGTAACGCTTTTCGAGCTATAACGTTCTACGAGGTATACTTCTTAAACTACTCTCCCCGCTTATTATAAGCGAAATACCTAGCTACGCCTACTATACTATATAGCCGACACCTTTTCCTCCTCTTTCTTCTACTCCTATCCTAGTTTAATCTCCCTATCTATAACGCTTTTCGAGCCGTAACGCCCTACGAGGTATACTTCTCGAACTACTCTCCCCGCTTATTAGAATAAGCGAAATACCTAGCTACGCCTACTTATGTAGATAACGACGTTAGCATCGTAGGTCGTACGGCGTCGATACGAAGACGAGAGGTAAAGATAATTTAAATAACAACGCCGCTAATAAAAGCTATATCTAATGCAGATAAAATAGACAGTACTATTAACATCTACGCTAGTATTAATAAGAGTAATAGCGCTAATAACACTAACACTAACACTAATACTAAAAAAATATAACACGACGGAGTAGTTCTTAATAGGCTTTTTCTCCCTCCTCGAACCTTTTCATTGTCGTGTTATTACTATAGAGGCGTAACGACGGTGTTTAGTTACGGCGGGGAGGTAGAGTAGAGGTAGGGATACCGCTAGCTATACTTACTTCCCCTACTCAAACGGGTCACGCGGACGTCGGGTTATAGGGGCCGGAAAATAGACGGGTTCGGCGAGGGAGGGAGGGAGGTTATAGGATCTAAGTTACCGTGCTAATTGTTTTACTTTTCCTGTCTTAGGCCTCGATAGGAGAACCCCAGATCTGGGTTTTCGCGCTGCGTTTACTGTCGGTACTACTAGCCACCCCCCAGCTTTGTGCTTGAACGGGCAGACTAGGCGCCGAGTATAGGGAAAGTATTCTATAACTAGAAGTACGGGTGCGTAGCAGATTCCGTAAAGACAACCGCAAAGACTCCCTAAGCGAAGCTCGATGGACTCTGCGCGTCCCAGCATTCACTAGACGCTGACGATAAGCGTGTAACTTACCTAACATGCGGAAAGACAGACGGGTTTCAGGCGTCCGTGGCTAAGTTACTGGATTTAGCCGCCCGAAAGTAGTAAACAGCACTATATCACTGGATAATAGAACTCAAAGTACTTGGTGGATCGCTGGATTATGGACGACTGAGACGAGGAATCTAGTTCTTTTGCAGTGATGAGGGGCGTTTTTCTTACTGCGGGTTTTTTGGTTGGACGCGCTTCGCTTTTTACTGTCGACATCGTTACACTACTGCTGGGGTTTTTTTCGGAACAGCTCGAACGACGGATTTTGCGCCTGCCTGTTACGGCGGTCGGTGGTGGTGACTATGGATGGCAGGTGGTAGGGTGGTAGGTGTGGTTGTTGGAGGTGGAGAGGGAGGGAGGCGTTGTGAGTGAGTGAGTGTGGCAAATGATATCAAACCCAAAGCCCTGGGCTATGCGAAACACAAACTGCAAACTCTAAACTCAAAACCCAAAACTCCGCCTCCCTCCATCTCCCTAGACGCACTCTCTAAATACCTCTAGTAAGCACGCCAAGCATATTGAACGATGATGATTCCCTAAAAACCCCCTACTTACTCCATAACCGTGTCCCTACCTACTCTTCCTACCCCCTTTCCTCCTTCCTCCACTTCTGCTCCACCTAATCGTTCTTCATCACAACCATCTACATCCGCGCTCCCCTCTCCCTCCTCTTGTGTCATCCTCGCGGCTCCTGGTGCCAATTTCCATCCCTATCCCCTGTAACGTGAAATAGAGGAGCTGGTGCTGGAGCGGGCGGTGTTAGTAAAGTCGTCGTCCTCGTCGTCATTATGATCGTCCTCGTCCTTGTCGAAGAATTCTCGACACCACCAGCTTCACCAGCAACTCATTGACGCACCACACCGCGCCCGGATTGATTCGGCAGCAGATGTAGATACCCAACGAAACCCGCAAGGCGTACGGAACGGATGAGGGAGTGGGAAGGTTGGGAAGATGGAAAGATGGGAAAGAGTCTCGGGGGCTTTGAGCGAGCAATACCGTAATCAGAAGATGCGATGCAGTATCCCCGAGAGAGAGAGAGTATGGGGAGGTGGAGAGCATAGGTTTGAGATTTGATTGATGGGATGGGAGAGGAGTGAGATGAGGATGGGGAGGAGATGATGAGATGTAGGGAGTGAGATGTTAGGACCATGGATGAGGGATGAGGGAAACCCGGGAACATGGGACATGGGGTGTGGGATGTGGGATTGAATTACGCGCAGGAACGGACAGACGCGGAGCAGAATCACGAGACAGAGTTGAGGAAAGCTAGAGCGGATTTGAGGTTGGGATGCAAGAAAGAATAGACAGATGCTTAGTGGACTCGAAGAAGAGAGAGAGAGAGCCAAGAAGACCCAATCTTTGATCGGTGTGTATGCATGCTTAGCAGACAGATAAGCATCACTCACTCACTCATTCAGCGGACAGAAATATGGGCAGCCACCCACCTCAATTCCATATCCAAACGTTCAAAGGTTAAAGGTTCAATGCTGTCTGTCATCGTTGTCATCTCGTTCATCTCGTCTTCTCATCTCCCTGAAACCTGTACCTGAAATCCGGAAACCCCCAAATCGTTCGCTCGCTCAACTAAGTGATATCGTAATAGAATTCGTAAGGTTGTTCATTCAGAAGAAATGTACAGAAAGGAAAACAGTCGCGGCGGTTAACCGGGCTTGTGCCGTTAGCAGGGGCTCTTGGAGAGCTGGATGTCGAGGTTCTTGAGGATGAGCCCGTTTTGGACGGCGCCTGTGGTGGGGTGGGAGCGGTTAGCGATGGGGACTTTTGAGATGGAGGGAATGTGTGGGGCGGAAAGTGGACGGTGGAAATGGACAGGGGAAGGAAGATGTGGAAGTCAAGAGTGGAAGTAATAGTGGTAGTAACAGTGAAAGTAAGCAGTGAAAGTAAACAGTGAAAGTGAGCAGTGAAAGCAAGCAGTAGAAGCAAGCAGTGGAAGGAAGCAGTGGAAGGAAGCAGTGAAGGAAACAGTGGAATGAAGCAGTGAAAGCAAGGAGTGAACGCAAGCAGTGAAAGCAAGGAGTGAAAGCAAGCAGTGAAAGTAAGCAGTGAAAGTAAGCAGTGAAAGTAAGCAGTGAAAGTAAACAGTGAAAGTAAACAGTGAAAGTAAGCAGTGAAAGTAAACACTGAAAGTAAACGCTGAAAGTAAACAATGCAAACAAACAGCAAAAATAGACAGTGAAAGCAAATAGTGAAAACAAACAGCAAAAGTTAACACACCAATCACTCACCCTCATAACTCCACTGCAACCAATTCGTCAAATCCAACTGATTCGTCTTCCACGTCCAATACACCCACCCATTAGTCTCCTCGTACTTCTCCTGCTGCGCCGCGAACCACTGCTGATAAAAGCTGCTGTAATTCTGTTCCGGCTCCCACGCCCCATTCAAATTCATGGACCACTCGCCCACAATCTTCGTGTTCCCCGGTTCCAACGTCGTCGTCCGCTCATCCGCACACGCGTACTTCAAAATTTCCGTCTGGTTGTCCGAACTCACGGGTTCGTAGTTGTGGTCGTCGAACAGCAGAAACTCTTTTTGTTCCGCCGAGAGCGAGGATGTGGGGTCGTCGGAGCCGGAGCCCCAAAGGTCGTCCATCAGGGTTATGTGCAGGCGGGCTGAGGGAGCGACGCCGAGAACGGCTTCGACGGAGCGGATGACTGTTATTGCGCTGCCGTAGTAGTGTTCCACCATCCATTTTGTGTCGCCGTCGATGGTGTTGTATTTGGGCTCGTTGATGATTTCGAGGGCGCCGACGTTGCGGAAGGCATTGGAGGTGTGAATGTAGGCAGTTATCCAGCCGAGGAAGTCCTGTTTGGGGAGGTGGCGGGTTAGTGGGTGTGGGGGTGTGGGGGAGAGGTGGGAGAGGTGGGAGCAATTGTGAGGAGTGACTCCGGGTGAGAGGACTTACGTAGGCGCGCTCGGATTGGTAGTCGGATTGGTAGAAGTAGGCTGTGTCGGAGTACTGGATCTGGCTTAACTGATTGTTCTGAGACGCGCATAGTAGTATGGACATTGGAAACGTACGTTGCCAGTGAAAGGTTGATCCGCGTCTTGAGTTCCAGGAACAGCATGCAAGTCTTTATCATGACAAGTCAGTACAGTTCTGCTGTAGTCAAGCCCCAGTCCGGCCATTCGCAATGCTGTTCCCAGACCATGTCCACTTGTTTTTTCAAGACTCACCAATGATGATGTAGAAGCCAGCTTCGGCAGCCCAATTGCAAATCTTCTTCAAGTACGCGAATCCACCTTTGGGAAAGTACTCGCCGCTCTGGACGAGGTCTTCTCTCATCCACCAACCGACAGGTATCTACATCGGCAGAAGAATAAGCATCAGATCAGATCGACATCAGATCAGACTAGATCAGCTGATCTGTGGAGAAAGAAGAAAAAAAAAGGAGGGGAAGTGGGGCAAGCCAGGACGGAATCCAAACAACAACACTCACCCTAATAGTATTCAACCCATAACGCGCCATCGTTTTGATATCACTGTGCGTGATCCACGTCCTCCAATGCTCCTGCCAAACCACACTCGCCGCCGCAACATCACCGCCGTAATTATCTTTGATGCACTGAAACTCCGCTTTGGCGCCATAACACCCCATATCAATCCACTCCTGCGCCGCCATCCACGGCTCCACAATGAATTGCGACCCCAGATTGACGCCGCGGATCTTGGTCGTGCCGCAGTTGTTGAAGGCGTGCAGGTCTTTGCCGATGGGCGCGGCAGTGGGGAGCCATGCGTGCGCGAGGAGGGGCGCTAGGCTTAAAAGGGTAAGAGTGACGAGAGAGAGGGAGGAGAGAGGGGACGACGAGGATGACGATGACGATGACGACGATAGCGATAGCATCATGAGAGGGGCAGTGGGAGGGGAGGAAGAGCTAGTGAGATAGAGCCAACGGAGCCGGGAGTGGCTGCAGCAAGGATGGTACAACCAAAGAGCCTGTGGCTAGAGGATAGGACAAAAACGCAATTCGAAAAAGGGTCTTTGGAATTGGACTAGTTCGGTGTTGCTATGATCAAGACGAGTGGAACAACGCAAACCTATCCATCCTGATATGGTTAACCTTTTATACAGTTCTCTGATATCTCTTGCATGACGAGCGCTCGTGGGTACTCTAATTTGTCTTACAGTGCCATCCTGTCCATTAGCCGGGCAAAGCTTGCAAAAGCAGATGGGCCGACAGCATTGTGGAGGGCAGAACGTGGGGCCTCGTGATGGTACGCCTCGGTGCATTGCAAATTGCCAATGCATCGTTGCAGACTTATAGACCATTCGAGCTCCGGCTATACGCATGTTCGGCTATGCATTTAATCAGGCCTGCTGAGCTGTCTGTGATGAAGCTGCAGTTAATCAGGCCTGCTGAGCTGTGTGATGGAGGTAGCAGCAGAGGAAATAGCGGTATAGCAAAGGAAAGGACGTGTTTCCTCTTCGAGACAGTCTAGTACTGCACTCCTTCACCACGTTGCCTACATCCGGAGCGAAGGTGGAGATGAAAGAGCCGGAGACCACCAGGAGATGCAACACTGGACGGAGGTTCCCTCTTGGCAAGCAACACTCATCTTTCACCCCTCCTTTTGGTCCTGCGAGGAGCATCCGGCGAGGTCTGAGGCTCTCATTGATCATTCTGCCACCCTATGGCTTACGCTCCCAGTGCGGGAGGAGGCGAAAGGAGGCGTTTCAAGGGGTCGAATAGCGGCCTTTTGAACCATCACAGTGAGCAATTCTCATCTGATCTCGTCGAAAGCTTTTCTTTTCGGCCGCAAAGGCGGTCAGATGCGCGGTGATTTGGCGGAAAACATGGACCGGCCTCGGCACGGGGCGGTTCAGCTGATTCCAGGGAGGTGGGTGGACTGCAAAGAATGATAGTGCTGATGGAGGGGGCGTCGGTGGACGCGCGCTGGACGGGCGGGCAGTTCTGGCTCGACCGACGGTCAGCCAGTGGCGATTGACTCGTAGAGCTGGATGGAAGCTTCGCTCTCTTTGTCTGCGAGTGTATGGCTGACGCTTGTCATTGACCGGCCTCTACGGAGGGCGTCGGATGGAGTGAGTTGCGGGTGGGTGAAGTGGTGGGCGACGATAGGCATCGCAGCCGTTCAACCGGATGGGGTTCCGGCCGCGACTGCTGGGCACGAGACTGGTCCGGCCGCTCGAATCGCGGTCTCCCATGTTGTTGGGGCTACTCTTTTGGCTACTCGTGTACTTCTGAACAAAGTAAGCCATGCCGCAATCTATAGGGGATCTGGAGCAAGGATGAGCACTTCCAGTACTGCTTACCTGTTGGGTGGTAAGCGCTAGGCTGTGAAAAAGCATCGCCCGTTGACTCGTGACTGCCGTTCGGCGTCGACAATGGTGGTTGTTGGGCCTTCACGATGTGCTGTCCAGCTAGAAGGAAAGTGCAAATCTAGTACCGTTGACGCACTGCATTCGTGATCCGGCAGAGGATCCCGGTCATCTGCGGCTAATCTGACGACGACTTAGGAAACGAGACCTAAGAAAAATGACACCGGTGCGGGATGGCAATCATCATGTCGTCGACTGAGTGGCCAGCCAAGGGCTCGAATATAGCCTGGCTTGATATCTGGCCCGCATGACCCTTCTTTTCTCTTTCTGAAGGCCAACGGCGTCGGCGTCGGCTTTGACCTGACGGCAACCCTTATGCGTGGTCAGCGCGTTGTGCGATACGTCGTAGGGCTGCATGGTCTTTGCTGCAGGTGTAACGTTAAGGTCGTCGGCTGCTGTGCCGTGTGTACAACCACCACTCAGCCGAGCCTTTTGTTTAAGTGAATGCCTAACTATCCAACGCCTCGAGAAAGCGCCATACTTGCGTCATGAGACGATCGAATAAGTATCCTCGACCTTAAGATCACCACGCCGCTATCATGCGATCTGATCACTCTCGCCAAAAATGATGCGCAGCCAGACGATCGAAGCTATGCATCTCTTTTTCCTTTTTTGCTCCACCGATCCAGTAATCCGATTCGTTGATCAGAGTCCGACGAGCGGGTTTCGCACTACCCTTCCCGACCCCGCGTCTGGGAAACTTAAAAGGCGGGGCGGCCAAGGCGCCGTCGAGATGTTAATTAGTATCACGGAATACTAGTTTTTGCATCGGCAAGCAGCATCACACACAATCTCGTGGTCGGCTCTCGACTGCTGCGGCTCTTTGCTCGCATCCAACGCATCGAAGCGGCACTTGATCGCCGGAAGTTATGTTTGTGCTGAAGTAGAAGGACAGTGCCTGCTCTAACCTTGCAGGTAGGTAGCTATTATGGGCTTTCTTCGACTTTGCTTCTAGAACAGGTAATACTCGCATCAGGCCTCGAGTCTCGAACACGAATGACCGAGTAGAGACTTTGCACCGTTGCTATGTCGACTCAGAGGCATCCAATCGCGTAGAGTATGCAGCAGTATCTCGGAGGGTAGCATACCTAGAAAACTCTCGAAGAGAAAGGTGAATCAGAACCATTTAGTGAATCTGGAACTTTCACATGGTTCTTTGCTGAACTATCCGGACACTCCGTCCATGGACATACTTGTACGGACTCGATTCCGATTTCCTTTCCATGTCAATGCAGCATCAAACCGCTCGGCAGGATCCGTGTCGCAAGGCATACACCAAGTGGTTATCTTGTTTACCTATCCGGAGACTCCATCCATGGACATACGTGTACAGACTCGATCCGGATTTCCTTTCCATGGATTAACCCGCTCAGCGGGATCCGTGTCGCAGGGCAGACTACTCCCGAGTTTGGTTCGGATATCCTTTTAGGAATCCCCCATTCCCTTCCCGCTCTCGGACGCCCCATTCCACACTAACTTAAGTTACCTCGTCCCGGGCCCCACTTTCCCGTTCGAGTCTTTACATTCTTCACACCTCGCGCAACAACAACTTTTCGGCTTGCGGAACTGGAGCACAACTCCACGTGCTGACAGCTGTCAGGCAACGGCGCAATGCGTACGGTACGGCACATAGCATGGCGGCTTGATGTTGAACATGATTTCATACTAACCCAATGGAGAAGTAGACAAGTGTGCTGCAATACTTTGTGTGTTCGGCCGAAGGCATATGTAAGTTATGTAGGCTGTGGCAAAGAAAAAAAGAAAGAAAAAGCAACAAGTCCGACTCGCTCGAAAAGTGATTCCCGTTAGATTATGCCGTGAGCTAAAGCACGACTTCGGGACTTTTCTGATAGCCGTCTACATGCTGTCAACGGCAATCGTCAACAGCACAGTTGCATTGCATATGGCGCTCCATGACAGTCGTTATCTCATAATTATTTCATACTTACCACTCGATGAAGTAGTTAGGAGTTTCTTTCGTATGTGGGAGGCGTATTGCGATGACAAGACCGTGGCCGGACCCGCTTCGAACTGAAAAACCTGCTGTCCTGGGTGACTCCAACTTTTCCGGATAGGAGCGCGCTCGCTTACTTCCATCTGCTTGCCTACTTCCATCTCCTTGACCAATTGCGAATGCATAACTTAGCTGAGTCGCGGACGAACTCGCTTCGACTTCAAAGAATGCTGCGCTGATTCCCTTCGATCTTCCAGAGCGTACCGTTAGAGCGCAGACGTATTTTCGTTTTTTCACTTACGCCGTGCACGTACTCCGACACCGCGAGGAATTGACCAAAAGCTCGCATCAAGAAAGCCCGAGTCGTGGTTCTGATTTGCGATCAAATACGCAACCCGGTGACGACCGATCTGCACCGAAGCCGTCTTGAGTTGGGAAACTGGTTCGCTTCATGATTCCTACTTTCCAGTAAAAGACATAGGGCAGACTTACCCGCACTCTCTCCAGTTCATATTGTACATCCACTTCGACAACCCATATTTCTGTCTATCGCGTACTCCAGGACGGCTTTCGATGTGTCCCCGACATGCTTCGAACACGCAATCGAGCCAGGCAGACCTACTCGTCCCCTCTCCAGTCCCCGTCATACACCCACCTCGACAACCCGCCTTCCCATCCACTCTCACTCCACGCCACCATTCGACGCATCTCCAACCTTCTCGCGCGCAATCGAGCCAGGCAGACTTAAGTGACTCGTCCCCTCTCCAATTCCCACCACCCACCCACCTCAACACCCCTCCCCCATCCCCGAACCGCCACACTCCCACCCACCCCACAACTAGATCCGCTCCCGGAAACCCCCCTCGTCTTCCAATCGCACCCGCTGGTCGCCAGAACTAGTCTCCAGAAACGAGGCGCGCGCCGATTTTCACGGTAACGGTACCTTCTAGTGCCGCGTTAACGTTATAACGTTACATACCTACCAACCCACATCCACTCCCGCCACCCGGTTCACATCAACCACCGTGATTACCGCGTGCCTCGACATGCACGGAAAACGGTTAAGCCTAATCCACGACCCCAGAAGCTGATGCGCACTTCGATGGCTAGGGAGGACGGTGCACGGCTCACGGGATGGATACCGACGTGCTTCGTGTTAGACTTGAAGATTAAAGCAAACTGTAGTGTATTGTTGTTGAGGAGAGGAGAGAATCTCCTGTCCTTAGAAGCAATATCTAGTGCTACCGCTAGATTAAAACGACGGCAGTCGGTACTAGCTAACATTAGACGATGACAACAAACCCCACCTTTCGCATAAGTAGGCGACTTCCTCTAACACTTCGAAGACGGCTGTGGGGGACTACCTCTACGCGGCTATACAAAACACAGCACCGCGGGCCTAGGCGTAAAGAGTACCTCTAACTCTATATTAAATTCTCTAGCTCGTAAAAACTCGAGATACTAGTAGATATACTACTTTAATACTATAGCTATAAGCCTTCCTATAGATAACTCTATCTTATAACATAGTCGTCCGGCACGGAACCTAGTACGCCGAAGAAATCTAAGTAGAGAGCGGCCAAAAGAGTAAGCCGAAAGAGTAAGCCGAAAGAGTACGAAGAGAAGGGACATATTCCCCACCCAACATACATCAAAGCCGTACTTACGCCGGCCGTACTGCGTACCTCAACACCGCTACACTTACACATCACCTTAACCAGATCACTTAGCACTAACCTGACAACGAATTCTACATTCCGCAATAAAAACCAAAACACCAGCCGACTAACTAAGTAACGTTATAATCCCGGCGCCGTAAGCCTTCCTAGATAGCTCCGTTGTTCAAACGCCGTCGTCCGATATCCTATCCGGCGCGGAACCTAGCACGCCGAAGAAATCCAGGCAGAGAGCGGCCGAAACAGTAAGCCGAAAGAGTAATCCAAAAGAGGGCGAAGAGAAGGGACGTATTACCCACCCAACGTACATTAAAGCCGTACCTACGCCGGCCGTACTGCGTACCTCAACACCGCCACACTTAACACATCACCTTAACCAGATCACTTAGCAGAATTAACCTGACAACGAATTCTGCATTCCGTAATAAAAACCAAGATACCAGCCGACTAACTAAGTAACGTTACATCCCCGGCGCCGCAAGCCTTCCTACAGAAAAAGCTCCGTTGTTTAAACACCGTCGTCCGATATCGTATCCGGCGCGGAACCTAGTACGCCGAAGAAATCCAGGCAGAGAGCGGCCGAAAGAGTAAGCCGAAAGAGTAATCCAAAAGAGGGCGAAGAGAAGGGACGTATTCCCCACCCAACGTACATCAAAGCCGTACTTACGCCGGCCGTACTGCGTACCTCAACACCGCCACACTTACACATCACCTTAACCAGATCACTTAGCACCAATAACCTGACAACGAATTCTGCATTCCAAAATGAAAACTAAAATACTAGCTAACTAAGTAACGTTACAACCGCGGCGCCGCAAGCCTTCCTACAGAAAAAGCTCCGTTGTCCAAACGCCGTCGTCCGACATCGTATCCGGCGCGGTACCTAGTACGCCGAAGAAAGCCCGGCAGAGAGTGGGCGAAAGGGAAAACGATTGGGGAGAAAGCGCCAGTGCCGGATTTTGCGCCAGGGTGTGAGAGAGGGGAAGGAAGGAAGGAAGGGAAGTGGTATCTATCGGGTGCGGGAAAGGCGGATAGAAAACAGAGAGAGATGGGAGACTAGAGCAGCATCGCCAGAGCGCATCAGGCATCACGTGGAACAAAGTAATGGCCGTAGAAGAAACGGCCGCGGAGGGAAGCGCAAACCCCATCCACGGCTTCAGCTATTGTCAGGCGTCGGCCATGAGGTTACGACACCTCGCCATCGTCGTACACAACGATCTCTTTCCTCTCGTCTTTTCCAAAGTCAACTTCGTTCTTCTCGGTGGCAGGCTCACCACCAGCGTCAGGCGCATTTTCCGCGTCATCGGAAGGAGCAGCGACGAAGTCGGCGGTGCAGTCTTTGGACAGCGCAGACGCTTTCTCGCCGTCGACGATGACGTGCGAGGACGCGTTCAAGCCTTCGCCAAAGTAGTCCGACGCGCGCAGATCACCCAAAGGCGACCGGTCCTCGTGCATGGCGTCGACGTCGTACTTGTGCCTTGGCCTGGACGCCTTGGTGATCTCGGCCGTGCCTGCAGTCGTCGTGTCTTCAGAATCGGAAGCAGTGGATGAGGAGGTGGTGGGGTTTGCGAGATGGTAGTCAGGAGGTGGGATGTTCTCCTTTCCACGTTCGTCCGCCTCGTTCCTGGCTTTGGTGTCGCAGTCGTCGTCGGATGAGATGTCCAGCGTGCAGGCGGAGTGCTCCATGAGGTTCGTGGCTTCCTGCTCGGCGGTATCCTCGTGGATCTCGAAGAACCAGCCCTTGGGCATGGCTTCGTCGAGGGTAGGGACATTCGCGGGCTTTGCCGGTTCGGCCTTGGCAGTGGGGGTGTAGGTGGGAATGGTGCCGCTCAGGGCGGCGTCGATGGAGAAGGGGAGGCCGGTGCTGCGGCGCGGGGAGCGGCCGAAGGATGGAGGGTCGACGCGGGTGAAGGGGGAGGAGGAGGTGCGGCGCTTGGAGAGGATGCCGACGCGCTTGTGCTTGGGGGAGCCTCGGCTGTTGCTGATTGGAGATTTGACGGGAACAGAACGGGGTTTGCTCTGTTGCGAGAGGGGAGAGATTGGGGTTGAGAAGCGCGAGGATGTTGAAGAGAGGCTTGAAGATAAGCTGGGGGTGGTGCTCAGGACGAATTTGGACGCCTTTTGCGGAGATCCGTCGAATGCCTTGGACCGCTTGGTTGGAGAGGTGAGACGCGACGGATCCACATTCTCGCCGTCGAAGTCGTCGTCAAAGGATGAGGGAGAGTGACGGCGCTTCTGAGGGGACGACAGGACGGGCTTTGCAGCTGGGGAGAATGATGCAGGGATTGCTATGGATAGATTGATGATGAGCAAGGCGATCGTCTCGGATTGGCGCGTCGGTCCGACGTGTGCAGATGGTACGGTACTTACAGTTCTGGCGGTTCTTGGTGCTGGCGAGGGTCTGGAGACGGGGGCTGTCCAAAGCAGCAAAGGGCTGGCGGGGGGTGAGGGTGGTCATTGTGACGGAGGGTAGCCGGAGTTGGGTGGTGGAGCGTGTTGTGCAGCAAGAGTCCGTGGTTTTGACGTGAGGTAGAGTTATTCGGGACGCGACTCGCGTGGTCCAGGTGGGATGTTCAGCTGACGCGGGCCAGCCGTGGAGATAGACAACTGATAGCAGAGCAACAACGGCGATGACGATTGTGTAGAGGTGGAGGTGACTGGTTTGTGGTGAGTGACGGAGTGGATGTTAGGGTTCAGCACAGAGTGTTTCGCAGAGGTGATGGCGGAGGCGGAGGTGGAGGTGGAGGTGGAGGTGGAGGTGGAGGTGGAGGCGAGGCAGAGGCAGAGTGGACGGAGGGCGACGGGTTGTCGTATATCGGGACAGGCGAGGGCGGGGAGTGACTTTGCTCGCTCTCTGGCCCGTTAACGTTACGGCAGCTTGTACTGGGGTGGACGCGTTGAAGCGTGTGTTGTTGGTGTCAGCTGAAGGTGTGCAGGGCCTGCGGTGGCTAAGCCCTTTGTGGACACACGAAGGTCGCTTATGCTACTCCGTTACGTCCGAGGCGATGCGCTGGCGAGAAGCATTGGCTGCCGTCGCATCCCTCCGACGCTGGAAGCTGCAGAGTCGCCCACAGGGATACGCGTCGAGGGCACGTCAGTCGCGTCCGTCGCGTCCGTCGCGTCCGTCGCGTCCGTCGCGTTCTGGGACATTTAATTAGTTGACACCGGATCGGCGCTTGCAGCTGAGCGCCCGTGGACTCCACGAGACCACCACGCCGTCTCGCCTTCGCCTTCGCCTCCACCGCCCGCCCGTCTCACTACTGCGACCAAGCACTGCATCTCCGACTGCGGCTGCGCTTCAGATTCGTCGACCGGCGCCAGACTGCGCAACGCTGCCTGCGAGGGCCGCGACAACGCTGGCGTCAAACGCGCGAGAGAAGCAATGGGCCATCTCCGCTGCAGGACGTGCAGTATATGAGGAGGGCAGTGTTCGGGGCGATGCTTGCGCGCCGTTGTCTGTCTATTGCCATTGGCGGCGACGACACCAGGCGACGTCGAGCTACAGTGCTCCCTACACCCGATTGACGGTCAGAGCAATTGGCCGATGAAGCTGCCATGCGCAAAGCCAGGGCCTACTTCAGGCGCTCCTTCTAGTGCTTGTTCTAGCCCGAGGTCGACGCCGGAGCTCTGAATGGCTGACAGTCGGACGACCTGGTCGAGAAGCAATTTACTCTGCCCCGATGACAGTCGCTGACAGGCTTCCCGAACCCGGACTGTCTTGTCGCTTGAGGATGCGGTTGTCCCACAGACGGGAGTGTCCAATGCGGTTTAGTCTCAGATGATGACTTCATGGAGACAAGAACAGCAGCAACGACACCAAGATACAAGCCAACTGCCCACCATGTCTCCATCTCCTTCACCAGTACCAACCTCTCTTCTCTTCGATCCAAACCCTGACCCCCTTCCCTCCCCACCACCATGCCCGAACCCAACTCCCACGTCCTCGGCGAAAAGCTCCAACAAGAACACGAACCCCATCCGAACCCGCAATCCCTAACCGGCCACACCGACCCCTCCAAAAACAGCTCCACCGGCGTAGACTACGAGCCCACCCCCAAAAACTCAGTCTCGATCAGTCCCGAGCAACAAGCCATCGTGGACGCCATAACGCGGCTATACAGCGGCAGCGCCAGCGAAGCCGACATGCGCGTCTACGCCGAGGAAGCCGTGTACGACGACCCATGGAGCTACTGCGACACGCGGTACAAGATCGCTGGACAGTGGTACGGTGAGCAACCCTCCTCTCCACTCCACTCCAACGCCCCTCCACCCTTTCCGCGCCCCCCGTCCTCACGCCCATCTCCCGCACCAGGCATCCCCAAAGTAATGTCGACGTCGCGCACCCTGGCCACCGAAATCGTGTCGGCGACCGCGACCGAGATCGTCTACAAGCAGCGGCAGGAGTACACGCCGCGGCTGCTCGGCATCAGCAAACCGGTCGACTCGCTCGTGTCGCTGAGCTTGGATGGGGAGGGGAAGGTCAAGTATCACAAGGACATGTGGAACGAGAAGGACTACAGCCACGAGGGGTTGGGAAAGGTGATGAAGACGTTGAATGGGGACCATTTGCCCAAGATAACACGACCGCCCAAGAGTCTGTGATCTCGGACTGAAGAATCGAGATGAGAGCATGCATAGCACCTCTTCAGTGACAACCCGACGTACTATGCACAGAATCTCCAAACCTCCTCATTATCCATTACCCCCCAATCTCCATCCAACTCCTCCCACTCCCAAACACACACGCCTCACCCCCTATTCTCCCAAAACCCAGCAGCGCCCTCAACATCATCCACATTCAACAAATCCACACCCTCATCCGCCAACGTCCTCCAGATAGCATTCCGAGTCCCGATAGGCCAGCCAGGCTGATCCCAATACCTAGTCTTAATGCCCTTAGCATTTGCCTTAGCGAGCTGATCCCTCAACGTAGCAAGCTGCGTCTTATTCATGCCCTCCTCGACGACATGGCCAAAGTTATCCGCAAACCCAGTCGAAGCGACAGGCGAGACGTCCGGGCCCTCGACATCATCGAGGTCTGCGAGAGTGCCATCGAAGAACAGGTCGCGGACGGATTCGGCCAGAACGTCTGCCAGGGTCGTCTTCCCGGAGCCGAGCACGGTGACGGGGCCGGGGGTGGTGACGCCCGACGACGCGTTGTACGTGGTCAGGTAGTTTTTCTGGCGCAGGGGCTCGAGGGCGGCGAGCATGGCGGGCCAGGTGCCGGCCGGGTCGCTCTTCATGTCGATGAAGAAGTAGAGGGTTTGGTCGTTGACGGTGTCCCAGACGCCGTTGCGGGTGGGCGCGCTCACGAAGGCGCTTGTGGGGTTTTGCCGCGCCAGTGTGTCCAGGATCGGGTTGATGTATAGCGAGGTTATGGTGCGGGCGCTGGTTAGGGCGGATTCTTCGTGGCCGACCTGCGCGGAGGGGGGTTAGTGGGGTTGGTTGGGTTGGGACGGGGTTGCCTTTGACCAGGGCGGTTGGGTAGAGGGGGAGTGCTTGACTGTGGTGTATATTCTTGTTTGTGGGGTTTGATGAACGCGAAATTGACTTGAGAGAGAGCGAAACCAGGAAGAGGGGAAATAGATGGTTCGGGGCTAATGGAGGTAAATCCGATTTTCAACTTCGCAGAAAGCAACGTTAAGGAAACATGGATAGTGGAAAAGCGCTGCTTCGAGGTGGTGTAGCAGATGCCAACTTACATATAACGTCCCATTAACCAGCCAAACGTCCGCTTCAGTGGACATGGCACCGTAGCTCAGCGCCGTGTAAAACGGCACATCTGATCGTCCCCGTCAGCGTCTGGAATCCCACTCCAACCGCCGCGTCGATGAAGCCGCTTACCATTCCAGTAGTCGTTGTGGCTATGAAACCCCTTCTGCAAGATGCGTCAGCAAGACCACCATCATAGACCGACATCAGCATCAACCAGCCGAGCCCATCAACTTCCCGAACGACACAGAACAACAAACGAGGAGGGCGAACCCAGGATTTCGAGAAGGCCGGTTCTATCCCACACCAGCACACATCCGAGGAAACAAGAAACCCCAACATCGCAAAAAGAACAAGAAACGGAAATCCAAGGGTTTTGAAACCCCCCGGCCATGGGTAACCCCGAGCACCGCCCAAGAAAGCGACAACGCCACAACCAGACTCCAACAAAACCCATCACCACCCGCGCCTTTGCAACGCAACAGAGAACCGGAAAAGTCTCACGTACCGGCCAGATTCCCCTTGTCAGATCCGTCGGGTAGTGGTACAAGTCGCTCTGGTGCGTGTTCCGCAGGATGTTCTGCAGCGTCTCCGACACATCCGGCACGGCGGCGGCGTGGGCGAGCGGGCTCAGCGACATGGCGCTGGTGAGAACGACTTCGGAACGCATTTTTCAGTCCTTTGTGCTTTTTGCTCTGCCTTGGTGGTTGGATGGACGGCTGCGAGCGTCGAGAGGTGGTGTTGTTTACGGAGGTAGATAGGTTGTGCTGACGTAACTTGGGTTAACTTGACGTTGACGTTAACGTTAACGTACCTTAGGGAAACTTTCGTTGCTCGCTTCTCTGCGCTGGCGCGGGATGGAACGTCGTCTTCGCAAGCTTACCTGCATGCGGCAACGGCGGGCTCGATGTAGAGGCGCGTGATGTACGCTCGACTGTATATGCACGACTAGTTGGAGGTGAAAGTTGCGCAGTAGTGGGAGATGTGGTGTGTATAATGAGAACGATGGCCGGCCGGTCAGTAACTTAGACGATGCCATGTGCCAGAGCATTGAACCCTGCGCCCCGGGGCCATTGTCCATGATGTTGCACCCGGGACTCGTGACTTACCTATCCATTCACCGCTGCAACATCAGTCTAGACTGATTATCTTTCTCTGTCTCTACGATGCAGACTACAGAGTCGTGCGGAACTCGTGCATGGGATTCAGAATGGATTAGCGAATTACTTGTTCGTTGGAGAGGATCGGTGGTAGTAGTAGTAGTAGTAGTAGTATTTCTTAGACTATCGCAGCTGACCGATGTGTGTCTGCTATGAGAGGATCGGCTGGAGTGACCATGGTGCCCAGTGGCTAGGTATGGTGTTAGGTGAACACCGAGAGTAGATCACCAGCTATCGCACATGGCCTAAGTTACGCTTGTTGTCCATGAGAATCCGAACCTGGTTACGAGGAATCGAAGCTCGAGGCAGCCGGTGCCTTCGCTCGTGAGGGGTATAGAGTACACTAAGAAAGCGAAAAGAAAAAAACAAAAGCAAAACAGATTCTCCCAAGCAACGCCAACCGAACAATCCCGTCCCGTGTTATTCCTTTTCCCTTCCTTGCCCCTCATCCATTTTCCTGTATCCCATTTTCCAATTCCAGAGCAAAAAAAGAAAAAGAGAACAAAATAGACCAAAAGTCAAAGACGAAAGGCCAGACAAGGAAGTCGGCCAACACCCCCTAACCCCATCACACACCACCCCCCTCCCTATCAACAACAACCGCCCTCCCCCCTTCCCTCGCCGCGACCCCATACAGCAAACTCCCCTTCACAAACTCCGCCTTCTCACTAACATCCAGCATCGGCCCCCTTGCCTTACTCCCATCCATGACCCCATGCCCCGTATGCATCTGTCTGTGTTGCTGGAGCGGCATCCTCGTATCCGCGTTTCCCAGCAACCCACCCCCCGTGAACGCTTCGTCCGAGTCGATGGGGACGGTGTCGTGGTTGTTTGATGCGTAGCCCGCCAGCCCGCCCGTGTGGCCGTGGTTGACACGTAGGGATTTCGTGCGCTGGTGTTCCTGACCCTGACATCCCGGCCCAGTCCTCGATCTACTGGCACTACCGCTCCCCTCGCCTCTGCTTGACAATGTCATCGTCCTCCCTCTGCCCCTCCAGTCCTGCGCCGGCGGAATCGGAATCGGAACCTCCGGGCTCGTCGCCGAGTCGATCAGCCCACCCGGGCCAATCTGTTCGGGGTGAAAGCCTTTTCCCTTTTTGACGTGTTGGGGGGGTTCGCGGTACTGGGGGGTCAGGTCGACGAGGGGTTGGGGTTGGCGGCGACGGGAGGGGCCGCGGGTGAGGGCGGAGGGTGAGGTAGAGCGGGTGGGACGGGCGCCACGGGTGGAGCGGGTGGAGGGCATGCGTGTGGGGAGGGAGGATTGGAGGGGTGCATTGGGGTCGTAGGTTGCGAGGAGGGAGGGACCGTCTGTGAAAGGGGATTGTTTGGCGAGGAGATCGCGCTCGCGTTGTTTCTTTTGGCGTTGGGAATAGGCGCGGCCGAGGAGTGTGTTTGGGGCGAAGGTGCCTTCGTCGTCCGAGGACGTGGTGACGGTGCGGGTCAGGGAGTGCGATTGGGATGGGCGACGGCGGTCGTTGTCGGCGTGGA
Source organism: Saccharata proteae CBS 121410 (assembly GCA_010015785.1). Classification (NCBI taxonomy): domain Eukaryota; kingdom Fungi; phylum Ascomycota; class Dothideomycetes; order Botryosphaeriales; family Saccharataceae; genus Saccharata; species Saccharata proteae. The sequence goes on from ML978719.1 coordinate 213,283, forward strand.
CGAGGCGGGAAGGGAAGGCGGAGGGTGGGGGGACGTGGTTGCGGAGGGACATTTTGCGGCTGTGCATGGCTTGGAGGTTGGTGTCGCTGTCGGAAAAGGAGGGTCCGCTGGTGAGCTCGGGGGTCTCAAACTGGCCCATGTCGAGGAGGGGTTTGAATGATCCGAGTTGATAGTGGGATTCGATTGAGAGGCCACGAGCATGGCCTGGAACAGCTGCGGCAGTGGATCCTTTGCGTGCGCCTGGGAGGTTGGTCATGGCAGCCGCTTCGGTAGCTCTCGACTTTGTCTGACCTTCTCCCATGACATGCACAAGATACCAGCTTCGCCAGCCTTGTACAGAGGTGTAGAACTCCGTTGCGACGGTCTTGTCGTTTGTGCAGAAAAAGTGCACATAACTCGAAGTTGAGATGAACATTGAGGACTTTTGCTGACTCTTGATCGCAAAGCAGACTTTCTTCGGAGGCTTGACTTTCTTAGCAATGGATCTTGCGGTGGGCGTGTAGATATCAAAGTCGGACATGTGGCACACATTTGAAGTGTCCTTCCCGTTCTCGTCTTTCGCTACGACCATCTGACCGTCACTGCGTAGAGTGATCCACCTTTTAGACCACTTTCCCGGCTTTTGCGAGTAGTACAAGCAAGCAGAGAATCCCTCTGGCTTCTCTTCAGGAACCGAGTTCGCACTGAGGTCCTTGTCGTTTCCGCCAGTAGGCGAGTCTACCAGTAACAGGGTGTCCTGGTTATCGTTGTCCCATGAGTTCAGAACATCTCTCACGTGCTCATAGTTTCGCAACGGCCGTTGAACGCCAGCCTTGCTGAAAACCTCGAGCATGACGGATGCTTTCGCGTTGATGGGCTCAGACATGCACGTTGACGCAGAACGAATGAGGTCCAGAGGCGTCGTGGTAGGCGTGACAGGTAGCAGCATAGTTGAATTGTTGCATTCGACCAGGACTCGTCGGTCGCCGGCGTTCACGGCTGATATGGGTGCATCTATTCCCGGCACAGCGCCTCCGCCTCCCTGTTTGATGTTCTGCATATCGTCGACCCGGTCTCTGCTCATCTGTCTGGGCTTGACATCATGGTGCTCCTCTTTCCGAAGCTTCAGAAATCCGAGTTTGTCCTTCATCCTAGCCGCAGTACTTGGGCTATCCGGGACCGATGGTATCCGAGGAGAAATGTCTTCCTGGGTGTTGGTCCGTTGTTTGGCAGTCCGCGGTCTCTCGCGTTCTATCGCCCAGACGGCCTCATCCTGCCGTCGTGCTTCAGTCGCTTTTGCCTGAGCGGCCTCCTGTCTCAGTCGAAGCGCCTCAGCTCTCCTTTCCTTTTCCTGCAGGATGCGCACATCCCTCTGCGCGCGCTCCGCCTCCACAGCCTCCTGCGCCTGCTGAGCCGCCCTCACGCGCTCCAGCTCCTCGAGCCTCGCCTGCTTCTCCGCATCCAACTTCGCCTTCATGCGCTGCTGGCGATCCGTCTCTCCCTCCAGCATCATTCTCGCCTCTTCGCGCGCCGCCAGCGACGGCTCCTCTGGCTTGCGCTCAATCAGCGTCTGCGCGGGTCCGCCACGCGACGCCGTCGGTCTGCTATCGTTGCTGACGACTCGCTTCCCCGGCGTGCTCTGAGCTCGCTGACGCGCAGCTGCGTGGGCATGACTCGATTGCGTCGCTTGGTGCTGTGTTCCGGCTCGTCTGACTGGAGGCTGGGCGGGCATGGGAGGCGTGGACGGGTCGTGCGACACTGCAGGAGAGGATGTGGCCAGTCGCTGGCGGTGGTAACGCGACATGCTTTGACTCATGGTGGAGGGAGTCTGGTCGGCGGGTACGGCGGGCGTGGGCAAAGGCGGCGGAGCCTCATCTTGCTGCTGTTGTTGTGCTTTGCGCACGGAACGGTATCGTGAGAGCTTGCCAGTGATGCCTGAGGCGTCGGCAGCCATGTGTGTGGTGTCCTTGGGCACGCAGCAAGGGAGTCAGGAGTGGTGGTGGTGGTAGTGGTGATGGTAGTGGTGTTCAGTTGGTGGGTTGTGGACGCGGGTGTGGAGGAATGTTCAGGGGATCTGCAGGTTGATGCCTCTCTGGT
>ML978719.1:215435-285968 GCA_010015785.1 Saccharata proteae CBS 121410
TTTGGGGGGGATGTACGGCGGGGAGAGGGCGGCCATTGCGTTTTGGTGAACAGGGTAGGGCTGAAGGGGAAATTGCGCTGCGACGACGAGGCGGCGCGCTTGCAGGCGTTGGTGACGGCCGTCAGTTCTCAGCCCTCCAGCCATCACTCTTCCGGCTCCTGAAGCCTGCCACAAGAGTGTCACCCGGCCGAAAAAAAAGCCCCCCAGCTGCAAGGCCGCCTGACCGTGGACCGTGTACCGTGTATAACTAGTACATAGCCTCCCGTAGGCCCCATGGAATTGCGCTACCGACGACCGGCCGCCGTCGCCCTGCTGCTGCTCGTCTTGCTGGCCATCTACCAGACCACCAAGCAACGCGAGAGGACCTTCCCGGTGCCCAAGCAGCCATTTGACGTTGCCCTCAACTACACCCGTTTGCATGCCGCAAACTCGACGCTTGGGGTAAGCACTCACTACTGTACTGTACCTTAAGCTTAATCAAACATTGGCAATTTCTCTCGAGAAGAACCCGGTGCCGGGCTGTGCGTGTGGATTGATGCACCAGGACAAGCTTCTCCGCAAACGCACCGCTGTTCCGCATCTTGCACCCATGGCGGCTGACGTCGCGAGCCAATCGCTAACCTGGCCTCTTGCAGTTCGGCGCCGTCCTCGCCGTCTCTCGCGAAGGCTCCCCGAGACAGCAGGACCTCCTCTTCGCTGCCGACCTCACCGGCATCAACATCTCCGTTCCCGAGCAGCCCATATGGACCGAAGAAGACCTGCACAACCTGTACGCCGAAAGAGGCTCGATCCTCTCCCGCGGCTCCGCGCTGGCATGGCTCGGCCATCTGAACGCCCTGCGCTGGTTCCTTGACTCCGACCTCTCCACCGCAATCATCCTCGAAGACGACGTAGACTGGGACATCCACCTGCGCACCGCCCAAGTCCCTCTGGTATCCGAAAACCTCCGCAAACTCCTCAACTCCAGCGCCACCTACTGGTCCGACCTCTCAGCATGGGAGATCCTGTATCTGGGCCACTGCGGCGACTTCTTCCCTCCCGACGACCTGACCACCATGCAGCACGCCATCTTCCACGACGACACCCTCCTCCCCCACGACAAGATGCACACTGAAACCCGCCACTTCCTCCGCAACCTCGCCTTCGCAGAGGAAACTCGCATGATCCACCGCTCCCGCTGGCCCCTCTGCACCTTCGGCTACGCCGTCACCCGCGCCTCCGCCCACCGCATCTTCAACGAACTCGCCGTGCGCGAGCAGAATGGCGGATGCCAGGCCTACGACGTGCGCATCCTCGAGGCCTGCCGCGATCTCGACTACCGCTGCTTCTCGGTAAACCCCGAAATCTTCCACCATGTCAGCGTGCCGTCGGAGATTGCGGGCGTGAATGAGGGGATCGATCCCCAGGGACGGTTGCAGAGGCAACATTCAGAGAAGACGCCGAATCTGGCGTGTGGGGCGAGGAGTAAGAGTTTCTATACCGATGACGAGGCGACGATGGAGTATTTGAGGGAGGAGGTTGGGGTTAAGGGACATTGTTTGGTGGATGATATGGAGGAGGACAACACGAAACCTTTCTAGGAAAGAGCCGTGTTTGGATATTACGCGTTTTACGTGCTCACGGTAGGCGTATGGTTTTCGTTGTTTCCGCGCACGTATAGCTCTCGGCAACTTCTTCATTCATACTGTGTGTTCCGGACTGTTCTATACCACAATGTATACTATGCTGGCAGCAAGCACTATTTTGGCCTATATTCTGTTCAATTCTGCGCGATTTCTGTTTCGGCTCCTCCGGTTCTCGGTTCGGTACGCTGTGCTCAGGGCACCTGACTTGCTATCTTCGGTGTGATTTCGCTTGAATTTCCCTAATCCCGGCGTTCCTTGTTGGCTTTCATATGTGTATACTGTGCTTTCATGGCTTAGGTAGCTCGGACGATTCGACTCAGTTTCTGGTCGATTGACAAGGGGTGGAGAACTGGGGGCGGATAGTCTACCTAGTCAGGCTTAGGCAGATATTTACTCAAAGTGGCCTAGCCTCAGCGCTGCAGACATTCGTCTCGGCAAACGTCAACTACCCACGTCTCGACATGCCCACAACATTTCGGCCTGGTGACGTTAACCAGGTTTCTGTCAAAGACTGAACGTATCGCAGGCGATAGAATACCCGGCTCGTCTGTGTGTACACCAGGCTGGCCTGGAACGGTTCCTTCTTCCCTCTCTCTTCTGTTCTCATCTTGTCGTTCTCATCTTAGTCCTTTCTTCGTCTTCCTGTTTTTATCATGCTTATCGTGATGTCGTTGTTGCTGTTGTTGGTTTTCTCCTGCCGTTCTCTTTCCGTACTTCGATAGGCCAGCGAAGATTAGCTTGAAATCGACACAAAGTCTCGACTCTATGTTTCCACAAACTGTCTTCGGTGCTCTCTTTCGGTTCTGGTTTGTCCTTTTTCTTGTTTGCTTTGATCGGCGACTGTCCATGGTGTTTTCCGTCTCACTTCCCAAACTCATTTCCATTCGCTACTTGCTTCTCTGCTTGCTTGTTGTCTGCATTACTACACTTGAGCCTGTGGCTATCCATGGTAAGCCATAACACTTGCCAGACTGATTCAATATACCGGCTAGCATTGGTACGTTTCCAATATCGCATAATCGATCAGCGAATGTTCAGTCACTCCTTCATCATCAACGAAACTATGTTACCGTCGCGTGATTCGGCTCGACTTGGTCGATCCCACATAACTGGAATGGTCGCTCCGAGTCGTCGGTACATGGTAGTGGCTTAGTCACGAATTCTCGGAAGATCGTGCATTCGGACTGACTTTCCGGTCTACATACGGGTTCAACACAGCCACGGTGGTAAACAACGCAACGGTTTCAACCAAGACTGACAACCAATCTCCATAGGCTAAATATTGTCAACCAATATAGCGGTCCTGTGATGTGTAATGTAAGCAATGTAAACAAGAATTCCCGTTGAATTGAGGATATTGAGGGTATTGATAGATCATAATAGTAAGCCTGGGGTAGGTGTCGAAGTGTGCCTGGACTACAATTCGAGAATGTTGAAGTATACCTGGACTACCGGAAGCCACTGATATCGCGTCCTCGGGCTCAACCCACCTGCTCTATAGGCGACACCGGGGCGCCTTCTTTACTTCTAAGTTACCACCGCGCTGACGCCTTTACTAACTCGAGTCCAACTCTCTCGCAACACTATTATTATTCCGCGGTTTTCGAAATCTTGGGTAGATCAAGGCTTAGTGGAACCGTAGCGACCTCGACACCGACCTTAGCGCCACAGGAAGTATCACATCAACACGATACGTTATATCAATTAATATAACTAGGGAGAAACTCGATGTTATTAACTAGTATGGCCCCGCTAGTGTCCAAGCATTAATTCAACTAATGTAGACGGCTCGTTGAATTGATTACATTTACTTGCATTATGAACGCAGTAAAGCTAAGTTATTGATGAAATTTCGAATCTAGAACAATTCCATGCGTTAAGATAACTTAAACATAAAAGTACTACTAGCTAGTATTTATTCATAGATCAATATATTTTAATTACTCCCTATCCAATTCACAACTATAAAAGAATGTACGCCTGTTTGGGTAATGCAACTGGTAGTAGTAGCTCGGGAGGCGCGCACGAGCCACATTCGGGGCTAACTCCACTTACTTAAGTCAACTTGCGGCGTGCGCGTCGCCACCTTTCTCTCAACACTCGAGCAACATCTTCCCATCAGCAATCCGTGTACTCCATTGACCGGCCCGACAACATGGCAAGGTAATCAATCTATCTCGCCCTCCATCAACGACTCTTCAACGAGGCCGGAAGGTACCCGGTCGCTTCGCGGCGCAAGAGCAGCCCGGCGACTTTGGAACCTTAGACCTTGCATACTGATATGGGAGTGCTAACAGCCAACTTTGAAATAAAATGGAAACGGGTGATTGGGATATTAGAAGTGGAGGAACTCATCTCAACGCCATACCAGGGCTGATCTCAGGTCGCTACCCGAGCACGAGGCAACTGAATAGCCCTTGCAAGATCTGCAAACATGCTATCTATCTCCTTTCCTACGGAAGGTGTACTTCCCGAGACTTTCAGTCGTTCAGCTTTCATGAGTCATTCTCTGTGTCGTGAGACTGGACGGTGGTGGTACCGACACTTCCGTCCCCATGTCTTGGCTTTCTTCTTATCCGAACCGCATTTTGCGAAGAAAAACATCTGCATCCAGAGGTAAAAAATGTCTTACCTAGCCTTCTCTCGCCATGTTGTCGTATCCCTTGCGTTCTTGTGGTGGGTGTTTGGTAAGCAGATTGGGTTGCATTCCTCCGTCGGGGCTTGTTTTGAAGTCACTGCATGCCAGAGGAGATCGTCGTACATGATAACCCCGTCCCTTTCCATCGACCCTTTCCCACCATTTTGCGACCACTTTATCGTGCATTGGTATATCGCGACAACATATGGCATTGCGCAAAGCCAAGGCATAGGCTTGACAGTGCTACCAAAACCTGGAACAACTACGTTGAGCACCCGACGATCACCAGAATAGTTGGCTGGCCACCTTCATTCCTCGAAGTCGCAAGAACGCACTCAACAAAATCCTATCGTGAAACCACTGTGATGCAGCTACGCCGACTTCAAGCAAAGATCGAGACTGGCAGGCAACCTTGACAGACATCTACGACATCGAGAAAGCGACGGTTACTCTACTTGAACATCATCTTTGGATCCGATGGAAACTCGACAAGCAGCAAACGACACTGCGTCGACTGATACTACGGCTCACACTCTCACTCCTGGTGTTCTGGCCGCAATCGCGGTAGCAGGCTGCCTCATCCTCGTTGCGCTAATATGGATGATCTTCCTGCTCGTCCGCGCGAGACGTGCGCATCGCCTTTTGCTAGCAGACCTGGAGCATCGCGGAATCTCAGTCGCCAAAGTTGACGTCCCGGAGCGCAACGGACCAGGTTCAGTCAAGCAACGGACTGTATTGAGACGGAAGACCCTACTGCCATACAACACCGCGCCCGGATGGGGCGTCTTACCTTCGTCTTCTTCCCTAGGACAGAAATCTACATTATCGCGGGACTCAGATATCCCGCCTCTTCCGACGTTGCACCCCAATGATGTGCCAAACAAGAGGGCGTGGTCGTTCAGTCGTCGATCTCCTGCGCCGAGCAATATCAGATTGCACAAAGTCCGTAATGCGCGCCTCTCCGCCATCATCGAAAGCCCGCGCACCGTCATAGGATCGCCCACACCACCTATGCCTTCCAGTATCAAAAGGAAACTGTCCAGTCGCTCGACTGCTACGGCAAGAGAACGAGAACGTAACGAGGAATCTCCGCCAACGAGATCACGCAACCGCTCATTCAGCGAAAAGCGGCTCACGCCACCTGTTGATCTCGCCAAAACGTTGAAGCCTTCGCCGCTTTTCAGCAGGAACAAGAAGAATCGCGATGAGCTGCGAGCCGGTAGTAAAAGCTCACTCGAGCAGAACAAGCCCACATCGGCTCCGGAACTCATCGCGCCACTTGCGCCTTTGCCGCTATTTAGCGCTACAGATGGAAGTCTGGGTATAACTCTTTCGCCCAAGAAAAGACTTAGATCAAACTCTGTTCCTTCCACGATCGTCAAGGAAATGAAAGAGCAAGCCACGGGCCAGCTCAGTCAAACACGTTTGCCCAGCTTCCACAAACAACAGTCTGGATTAGCACCTCAGCTCCCGGTGCCGCCTTTGCCATTGAGAGCTGGACATTGGAGGTCTCACAGCCATATGGAATACAGCCCATCTCGTCGATCAGACTCAAGCTTCGAGTCAGCTACAAGTTCGATCCTCGTCACCGGAAACAGTCCGCATGCGAATAGAAGTCCCAACGCTCGCCTGAAGCATGGAGCGAACCACGAGCTGAAAAACGCACTGATACTAGGACCTCGACCGATTCGTCCCGTTGGAAATTCCTTCGCCTCTTACGGTACATCGCATGGTCGCCAAGAGTCGATTCGCAGCAATGTTGCGATTTACACGATTGAATCAAGCAATCCACCTTCTCGCACCGGCAGTATGATATCTCTGGAGAAGAGGCTCAACTTTGCCCATCACAAACCCTCAGACAGTAGTGGACGCATCGGTCGGCCCGCGCAGCGAACTCCTTCAGTTCGAACCTATGGCAACTCGAATGGACCAGTTATCACCACACCTCAGCGTCGGTCGCAAGTCAATCAGATGGGCTCACCCGCTGATCGCTCAGAGAAAAGATCCTCCGTTCTACGGGATGTATCTGGGAATTTGGGAAGCTCTTCGAGGCAGCCCTCGCAGGCCTCCATGCAGCTACAGCCGTCCTCTTCGTCTAACAGTATGGGGAACCCATTCCAGTGGGATCCTTCGCCGATGAAGCATGGAAAGTCATCCGCTGCTGCAAGATGCAGCCCTACTAGAAGAGCCCATAGACGGCAGAACTGTATCAGGCTATCGTTCACTGGACCTTCGCCTACCCGTGAACGGAACTCATTCATGCAAAACATACAGGAAGAACCTTCCGACGCCACAAACAAGGCGGGGTCAAATGGAGAAGTCTCGATCCGTCGTCCTCTACCGCGGCCGCCGAGCTGCTCTGTCTTTGCTCCAGAAATTCGCATGAGCCCAACACACATTCAGACATCTACCCAGCGTCAAGATTCGCCTTCTGACTGTGATGACAATGTACCCCACTGGCGGCACACCGCTCGCCTTAGTGACGGTTCTATATTCAGTATTCCAACCTTTCCGAGTCCAGTCAGGAACACCGGAAGCGCGCCGAGAACCGAGGACCAGAGTCGTTCATCACCTCAAGCCCCAGCATGGGATCAAGGGAACAAAACAGCTGGCAAGGCGCAGGAAACGAACAGCAACACCGACTCCACGCCAACAAAACCGCCGAACTCCCAGGAATACGATCCTAACTTCCCGATCCTGCAATACTACATTCTCAACCCCAGTCCAACACGCGCCCGCCCTGACTCCCCCGTCGACCCTCTCGCTGCCCTTGCTCTGAACTCTCGCAACCAAACATCCACAGTCCGAACCACGCATCAAGAGCAACAATTCAAATCGACGTTCTCCTCTCCACCCTGCTCCCCCAAAACTCTGCGCCCTATCTCTTCTATCCCGCCAATCTCTCCTCTCTCGCCGTACTGTCCCTCATTCGACTCAAACGCTCACTCCCCTGACCGAGATGCCACTCCTAACTCCTTCCACAGTACCCCTGTCCTTGACCGTACCTACGCAAACTCCCCCTCCCCTGGTCCCCAATCATCCTCCCCTCACCAAGCCCATGACCAAAACATATTTAATAATAATGCCGAAAACAACACAACCGAGTCCGCCACCAACTCTCACACGATCCTCGGCCCGCGCACTGAACCCGCCCGCGACCTCCGCAAGACCGTCGCGCAGCTCCGCCGCATGAACAGCGCCGCAAAATCCAACTCCCGCTCCGGACGCCGCTACCTCCAACTCGGCCGTGAGGCATCACGGATCCCCGTCCTCAGCGCAAAAGGAAATGAGTCAAACTTCTCACTCCCAGGCCTGAGTCCAGGCAGCGAGAACAACAGCACCCCTATCGCTAATAGCGCAACACCAAACACCAACAACGGCGATCCCCATGATGCAACAGCAGCACCACCCCAAACAAGCACAACAGCCACCACTCTGGACTTCGACCTCGGCATCGGCCTCGGACTAGACCTAGGATTCCACTCTAACCCTAGAACATATGACCATAGCCACAACTACAGCAACAGCATCTACCCCCGCACTTCCTACGATGACGACGCAAACAGCTCCCGAATCAGTCTCGCGACTATGGATACCGGTCGTTTCGGCGCCGGAGGTGCGAGTAGCAGTTACTGGGGTACTGGCGCAGGCGGTATGCAAGGCGCCGTATCCCTCTCCGACCTGATCCTCGCGGAGTCTGAGAACATGAACATCTTCGCTCGGGAGGAGCTAGCAGCTGCGAATCCGGGAACCGGTGGGACGTCTGGATCTCCGACGAGGTCGTTTTGGGGCGAAAGTGGTGGCGATTCCGGGAAGACGGGGCAGGGGAAGAGGAGTAGTGTGTGGGAAGACGGTGAGGGGTTCTGGGGGCGTGGTGAGGGTGGAGTGGCTGCTGCGCGAGAGGAGGAGAAGCCAAGGCAGTTGTTCAGCATGGACGGCGACAGTGATGTGGAGAACTGGGAAACGAGACGGCCTGTGACACCCGAGAAGAGTCAGAAAAGGAGGGGCAAGATCGGGACACAGGTTCAGCAGCAGAGAGGTACACCGGGGAGTTTGTACGACGGGGACGGATTTCTGAAAGTGTGAGGTAGCGAATTACACACCCAACACCCCTTTTCCTTGGTCTATTCGGCTTAATGTTTATCTATTCAGGGGACACTACGAGTCGCAGATGTTTCCTGCCGTCTGAGTTATGCTTCCCCGGCCTTTTCTCTGATATCCTCGTATAGCACATGATCTGCTGGTTTTCTTTTGTTGTTATTACATACCCTTTTACTGATTTCTAATAGACGGCGTGCGTGTAATGGGAGTGATCAATTTGAAAGGATAATCGAGCGTGCGTCGCGGCTGTTTGAGTTCAACGTTGACGTCGGTTGCTGGCGGTATGGCTCCACCTTGGGCACCGGCATGACTGATTGATCCATGACTCGACTGCCCGTACCGCCGTGTGTATCTTGATATAGCGGAGAGACTACCGTTTGCTACATGTAATTCGGAATATGGAGCCGAGATACGCCTAATTGCTAATATACGCCCCTATCCAACAAACATTGAAACCTGATGAATAAAAGTGACAGCACCTAAGCTCGCCTATATCCCTCGCTGAATTTCTCATAAGAACATCCAATCATCGCCAATCTGGTCTCGTCCCCGCATTCGGGTGTCTACCCCAGCCTAGACACATCCATCCATCTAGCTCGCCCAGAACCACCCCCCTTTCTTCCCCCCGGCAGCACCGTCATCAGTCCTTGATCTTAGCTGCGCACCATTGCCCGACTCTGTATTTACAGTCTCGGACGTCTCCTCCCTCCCGTCAGCGAAGCGCTTCTTGAGCACCACTTTAGTCGTCACACTGCCATCGGCTTCGACGCTGCGGTGGGTGGTGGTAAGCATGGAGAGGATTCGCGAGGATGAGGGGTCGGTCTGCGGTTGCTGGGATGGAGATGGTTTTATCTGCTGTGCGGAGGGAGTAGAACTAGTTGTGATGGATGCCGGATCTTCGTTGGGCGAAGATGACTCCTCATGGCGATCGGTTCCGAAGGCGGAACTCCAGGCAGTCCGGCCTGCGTTTGGTTGATTGGGAAGGCTACCGTTGAGAAAGTGCTCATACATCTCGGCTTCGGACTGCGGGTCGGCAGTCTCGCCCTGAACAGGACCTTGATCAGGTCTTGTGGCTCCGACAAATTCCATGCGCTTTGCAGGGTTAAACGCCCCTAGCACCCCGCGTTCATCAATCGACTTGTTTTCAGCAGGGAGGCCCAGAAGCTTGCCGGATTCTCTGCGAATGTTTGACCCTAGAATAGCCTCTGGGCCCTGCCCCAGCGGCACAAACCACTTGCCACCAGGTCTCATTTCGGACCTAAAGCTGCGCGTCGAAGGATGATCGTCAATCAAAGCGGTCACCACGGGGATTGGAAGCCCGGGCAGAGCATGTGTTCTCCTTTCTTGTCGCTGGACCATAGGTTCTCCGCGCTCTAAACGTATGAGGTCTTCGAACGCATCCATGAATGGCGGCGGTTTCTGCAGATTTTCGAACTCGTCCCTATATCTCCATTCCAGATAGCCGGGTCCATATGGATGCTCGGCCAGCCAGCGCAGTTCGGGCATGATTCCAGAAAATGAGCGATACCATGCTCGTCCCAGGCGTTCTTCAGAACCAAAGACATGGCGAAAAGCACGCGAGACGTCCTTGTCGAGCCTTTCTATCTGTGTATGGATGAGATTTCGTTTGACCTCAATATCGCACTCGCTGTCCAATGAAAACCCCTCCACAGGGAAACCAAAAAAGGCCTGCATTCGTCGCTCAGCGTCCCGGAGTTGTGCATCCGCATTTCTAATCGCCTCTTTTAATGTTTTGCGCTGATGCTCGTCGACATCGTCTGTCCCCGGCGCAGATTGTCCGCCATCTTTTGGCGGCCAGCCCCACGACCAGCTCCAGTGCCACGCCTTATTACCATGCTCATCCTCGTAGACTTTAGGCTTAACCTCATGTGCTGTAATGTCTGCTTGCTTCTCCAGTCTTTTGATCCACTTGTGCAAACTATCTTCGTCGTCATCATCGTCGTTGTCCTTATCGCCGCTGCTACCAGCACCTGTGTTGGGCTTGCTGCCGCTTGACTCCATGTACTCTTCTATCCATGATTTGGGCGGCACAGGTTGATCATCATTGTTGTGAGGCTTCCTGGGCGCGGACATTGCCTGCGGCAGACTTATGACGCTGTTCAGCATGGATGAGATGGTCGCGTCGGCGAACTGGCGGAACGAGATGAACGGGTTCGGGCCATAATCTGAGTCGCGGGCTCGAGGGATGTCGTCGGGACGGTCTGGGTCAGCCATGGTGTATGCGTATGGTGCGTCCTCAATGCGTATGTGGGTGGTGAGAAGAAGGTTGGGGCTCAGAAGTGGGCGGCGGTTAGAGCTGCTGGTGAGATGGCGGGGAGCTCGACCAGGGTCCAATGATCTCCAAAAGGGAGCTTAGAACAACGCGCGATCAGTGTTTACTCGGTTCAGAATTCGACCGACTTCATCACCTTTCTATTCACACCCACATCCGCGAGACAGATCTACAGTATGAGTAGTAGCGAGCAGAGATGCTTAGCTGCAGCTCTAAAGGTATCTCTCAAAATTCTAGATTGTCCGAGAACTTATCTAAACCCCTCAACTCCCAGTCGACCTGTCATCACTCCCATACAACACTCGCATCCAATTCCTCCCACCCCATCACTCACATTCAAAGACATCCCTACTACCCCTCACCTTCATCAAATGCAGAAAAACCACCGCATTCCTCTCATCGACTTCCGTATTCTCCCGCAACCACTCCAAATCCCCCTTTGCCTTCGTCCACCTAACCCACAACTTCTTCAGTCCCTTTTCTCCGAGCGCCTTCTCGCAAGCCTCTAGTAGATGCACCAGCTCATGCCCAACGGTTACAGGAACTGTCTTCGCCTTAGAGTACTCGACCACACCATTACGGACCAGGGCGACAGATATATTCATCCAGTGGTGCCGGCGAACAGGCGTGATGGTCGGAAACGGGTGATCCGTGTCTAGCGAGTGCTGGAGCATTTCGACGCCCTGCAGTCGTGGGATCTCAATCTTGAAGTCCGTTAAGGGGACGAGGTAGAGGGGGAGGTGGATGTTGATTACGCGGGACAATCTCCCAATAGACTGTCCGTCATCGCTCGGTGCGTATGCGGTGGAGTGACTGTGGCTCCGCAAGTCTGGGGCGGAACTTGGGCTAGGAGGAGCGCAGCGGTCTCCAAAGATGTTTCTGACGGAGACTGATGATTGGTGTGTTCTGGATTGTTCCTTTCTTGGGTTGGGGACGTCCAAGTCCTTGTGTTCCGCGGGGTTGCTTCTCTTGCGGTTCGTGACTTTGCCAGGATTCGCTAATGATGATGGCGTAAAGACGATCTGGGATCTTGTCTGCCGCCGAGATGTTGTCGAAGGCTCAATTCTTGCTACCTCAATCTCATTCTCGTCCTCGCCCAACAGTTCTAATGCCTGTTTTCTCTTCATGATTTCGCCAGAGCCCGCTGATGCTGGTGACGGGATGATGAGCTGGGACCGTGTCTGCATTGTATCTCTGATATCTTCATCCGCATCCTCGTGATGGAATTCGAACATATTCAGCCGTCTCGTCGTATTTTCTGGAACCTTGTCGCGCGACTCTGTCGGCAGAATCATCGTCGGCGCTGCTAGTGCCATATTGTCGGGTTTAGGCTTTGTCTGTTTTCTAGATGTTGTCGCAGGCTCGAGATCTTCTTCCTGGTCCTCACGCTCAACCTCTGATCCGACTGGTCGCTTCCTTTTTGTAATTTTGGGGAGCTTGCCGCGCGAGTTTGTTTGCCGCGTAGTCATAGGTGCATCTCTTTCCTCCGTCAAGCTGTTCGAGCGACCCTCTCGTTCCGCTGACTCAGTGCCCATGGCCCGACGCTGGGGTTTGGGTACCATCACCCTTGTCCTTCTGACTTTGGATTTTAGGCGGCTTGCTGTGTTCATGCAGTCGCGGTGTGGATTCGAGATTGTATAGACTTGCTCTAATGCAAGGTAGGAAATAATGAGTCAAAGCGTTGTTCGAGAAGAGTAGGTGCTTACGTTAAGTATCTGACGTGGCTACCTAGCTGGTGGATATCACGTGGAAGATGCAGTATCAGATGAGCTGAGCGCTAACTACCAGTTCATTCACTTCCCGTATTCTATGCAAGCCGTCCGAACTTCCCACCAAATACCCTAACACATGTGCGCGTATTCCTGTTCCAGAGACACCACTGGGAAAAGAGAAAAAGGAAGGACGTTCTTCGACTTCCCGGAGCAAATCAGCTTTAGATTAAAAATCAAGTAAAAACGCAGTTCAAGCCCGGGTTGACCCGAGATCCTATAAGAACCCCTCACTACATTCCTTAACATGCCAAGTTCTAAACCACTACTATCCAGATCATTTACCCTTAGTTTCGTCTTGCGAATTTAGCCAGGATATGGATGTGGTAACCACTGCACCACGAGACTGGATAGTAAGGTCGATAGAATACTTGACCATGGGTAACGATATAAATACAACACTATCTTCTAAATATCTCTAGGTCATTCACCGACAGCGCCTTTACCCAGGTTCCGTGTACTAGGCATCTCACTATGTAGTTGGCCTCCATAGCGACAATAACATCCACCCGCTTCATGCGCATCGTCGTACTGACGAGAGCACTGCCAACCCAGAAGGTGAAGGGAAACAAAAATCTCGCTAGAGTTATCGGAAAGAGGCTATGCAGCGTTTCTGAATATCTTATCTTCGAGTAGTTGTTCATAGTTGACGTGAGCTTGTGCAGTGAGAGTCGTGAATGTTGTTTTTCAATGCGGGTAATGTGGAAGTATTTTCCGAGACGGTCCTCGATACACTTGCCTCCACTGCTGTCCCTTAGATATCTTTCGTAAGCTCACTTTTTTGTTCTTGGAGAAGGGAAAGATAGTGTAAGACCGTAGGGAATGAATACACTAGATGGCGAGCACTTCATCCCCCTCGGTACCTGTGTTCTGACTATGACTTGCACCTGCACAATTATCATGAAATCTCCCATAGTCCGCCATCACAATGGTCTAGGTCCACCCCTGGGTTTGGATTGACATGGCTTTTCCAAAGATCGTGAAGTCCAGCTTGCTGCATTCACACTGATGTCTCGAGAGCTGGTAGAACGGATATCCATACAACAGATCTCTCCAGTCTGCCCTCTTTCCAAAGGCCAAACTTTTCGACAAAATAACGGTCGTATCTCCACGCCCTTCTCTCTCCGATTCTCAACGCCACTCACTCCCCAACACCGCATCTATTTCCCCTCACTCTTAACCCACTCCTCGTGCGCCTTCTTCTGCCTCTCCCACTCCTTCCTCAACTTCTTAAGCCTACTCTTCGGTAACTCCTCTCCCTTCGCATCCCTCACCGGCATCCCCTCCTCATCCCAGGCGCTATACTCGCTTGTCCTGAACATCTCAAGATGGCTTAGTCTCGCTTTCTCCGCCAGTTGCCTCTTCTTCTCCGCCTCCTCCTTCTCTCTCTTCTCCTTTGCTGCCGCCTTGGCCGCGGCTTGTGCGTCCTTTTGTTCGCGCGCGGCGATCAGATCCGCGGATAGGGGTCGAACTAGCGCGTGCGAGTTATCGCGATCCTCGAGGTAGATGCCCAGGTCCCAGAGGGAGACGTCGCGGAGGCGGTCACAGAGGGCGAGGAAGTCTTTGGCGGGGGCTTGCTTGTCCGCGAGGCTGCGGACGTCTTCCTGGAACTGGGAGAGGGCCTCGGCATACGGCAGGCTGGCTGCGTCTTGCACTTTGGCGGGCTGATCGCGGTGGGTAAGGTCTGTCGCTGTTGGGGCGGAGAGGGTGCCGGCTTTGGCGCCTTCACGGACGGCGTCGCGGAGGCGAGAGAGGGGGTAGACGAAGGGGACGGCGGGTGCAGGAATGTCGATGCCGGACCAGCCAATGCGGTTGGCGTCTGCGAGGGAGGCGTTGCCGTCGAGACCGAAGATGGTCACGATACGGGTTACCCAGCGGCCGATGGTTAGAACGGTTTCGTCGGACAGGACGGCTTTGTTGAAGCCAGCGCTGTTGTATTCGGTTATGAGGCGCGAGATGACGAGCATAGCGGTTGGGGTATCGAAGGAGTCGCAAAGGGCTTTGTCGAGATCTGCTTGGGCGGTTTGGAATGCCTCGAGGAGGGCAGAGTCGTCTTTGGCCGAAGCTTGGTTTGCGGGCGAGGGATGGCGTTCCAGGTCTTTGAGCTTGAGGAAGAAATTGTTGAGCTTGTCTTCCCAGTTCCAGCCCTCTTTGACGAGACCCTCGGTAATTTCGACGGGTTCCTTCCAGCCGCCGAGGAGGAAGACGATGCGGAGGCCTCGTGGGGTCCAATCGCCTCTACTCAGGGCTTCGCGTATCGTTGTGAAGTTCTTGAGAGATTTCGACATCTTGGAGCCGGCGATGGAGAGGTGACCCATGTGCAGGAAGTAGTTGACCCATTGGTGAGTCTGGTGGTCATGTCTGCATTCCGACCAAAATGCCTCGCTCTGTGCGAGTTCGTTGTCATGATGCGGGAACATCAGATCCACGCCTCCAGAGTGAATGTCCATTTTCTGCCCAAGAACATCTGATGCCATGGCCGAGCACTCAATATGCCAGCCGGGTCTACCACGGCCCCACGGACTATCCCACGCTGGCTCACCGGGCTTTGATGATTTCCATAGCGCAAAGTCCGCATCGGAACGCTTCTCTGAACTCTTCTTCGTCAAAGCACCCTCGCCGTCCGCCTGAAGTGCTTGGTCACCGCGATTCCAGGGCTCCAGCCGTGCGTAGTTGTTACCATCCCGCTCGAACGCCTGAATATCAAAGTACACGGAGCCGTCCGATGTGGGGTATCCATAGCCATTCTTGACAATCTTCTCGACGAAATCTACAATCTGCTGGCCGTACTCGGTCACGCGGGTCACCACGTCCGGATCCAAGCAGTTCAGTGCACGAACATCGTCCATGAACCGGTTCTCGAACTTTGTGGTCAATTTTGTGAATATGCTGTGGTCATTTGCGTCTATTGTCGATCCGTACAGCGAGTCGAGGTAGGGGAGCAAGATGTCTTCGGCTTTGGTGTAGAAGTCGGTTGCGGATATTTGCTTGGCTTGAGCAAGTAGCAATGCTTCCGCTGCCGCTGATGCGGTCTTGAGGTGCATCTTGATCTTGGCCTCCTTGTCACCAGCGGGACCATCCCCCTCTACAGCCTTGCCTTCCAAGACATGTCCGTAAGCCTTTTTTGATGCCTCTGCGTACACATCCGGCTGCACATTCTCTTCGAGTAGTCCTAGATTCTTCTTAATGTATGCTTCCCACGCAGTCTTTGTTGTAGTCAGGACCTCGTCGTCCAGCTCGGGATGCTTCTCAGTGAACTGGCCCAGCAAGTGCTGCTGTCTCCCGCGCAGTATAATCTTGTCATCTACGTCGGTAATGTTCATTACGAACTTGACGTCGAACTTGAAGTAGTCGCGCATAATGCGCCGGATAATGTCGGTCGAGACATAGTTTCGCGCATGCCCCAGATGGGCATCGTCATACACTGTCGGACCGCAGGCATACCAGGACACCTTGTTGTCGTCTATGGGCGCAAAAGCCTTCTTTGAGCGGGTCAAGGAGTTGTAGATTTGCAGCGGAGGGAGGTTTGCGCGCGGTTCGGGACCCTGCCACGGGGGCTGTGTGCGTGCAGTCATGGCGCAGAATCGACGATGAGCTGGGGGGATATGGAACGGCGAGCAGAGAGACGGTAAGGCGCGGCGGAGGTGCTTGAGCAATGGTGGCATCTACTGCATTTCTGATCCGTATTCGACTTTTGAGGGTTGAGTCAATCCAGGCAGAGAGCAGATGTGGCTTTGTCCTGTGGCTTGCAGGGTCTCTTCAGCCTCGATTGAAGATCCGCGGGGTAGCTTTGACTTTTTCTGGCATCGGAGGTTCGAGGTCTGCAACACCAACATCTCTATCACCACTTTCCGTCCCAATCATGACATCTTTACCCTCGCCTTTCCTCGAACCTGGCGCTCGAATATCAGAAGGGCAATTGGCTTTGCTGCACCTCAAGCGCGACCTCATCACCCCTCTCATTGTACGCGCAAACGATCCCGCCTCGGACTATGCAGAGGGCAATGTCATCAATACCCGCTTCGGCTCTTTCCCGCATAGCGCCTTTCTGGATCTACCATGGGGATCCCAAGTGCGCGCATCGAATGTCGATACGGGGAGTAGAGGGCGCAAAGGCGCAAAAAAGAGGAAGCGAGAGGACAATGCAACACCTGGAGAAGATGAAGATGGCACGCCGTGAGTCTTCTGTTCCACTTTGGGTCATCTCAAAGTCTCACATAGCACAGGAAAGAAGCCTCTGTAGCCTCTACGGGGTTTGCGCATATCATGCCGCCCACACCGGAGACCTGGACTATTTCGCTTCCACACCGCACCCAAGTCGTCTATACGCCCGACTACAGCTACGTTCTCCAACGATTACGGGTACGGCCTGGCGATACACTTATCGAGGCCGGCGCCGGAAGTGGCTCCTTCACCCACGCATCCTGTCGTGCTGTTTTCAACGGCTACCCGCAGTCTGAACCATCAGACACCGCCAATGGCGTCTCGAAAAAGCGCAAACGGAGACATGGTCACGTATACAGTTTCGAATACCACGAGCCCCGTGCTGAGGCACTGCGCAAGGAAGTCAAAGAACACGGGCTGGATCAGCTAGTCACAGTGACACACCGTGATGTCTACGCAGATGGATTCAATATCGAAGGGGAGGATGAACCGCAAGCAAACGCTGTATTCCTCGATCTTCCTGCCCCATGGTTAGCATTGCGACATCTCACGCGCACACCGCCACCGCCACCGAAACCCAGCAACAACTCAACACCGGTTCCTGGAGATGCAGCATCATCAGCCACCAGCGACAGCAAGCCATTCCGCTCGCCCCTAAATCCCCACAAAACGACCTACCTTTGCACCTTCTCCCCCTGCATCGAGCAAGTCCAACGCACGACCACCGAAATGCGCAGAATCGGTTGGCAAGACATCGAGATGGTCGAGGTCCTCCACAAGCGCATCGACGTGCGGCGCGAACGCGTTGGACTGCAGGAAGAAGGCCTCCGCGGCGTCAACGCCGTCGCAGCAACAGTCGACGAAGCGCTTGGTCGGCTTCGTGAAGTCGAAGGTCGCTTCAGGGAATATCATCGCGGGCAGCAAGTGGATGGGGGTGCGGACGCTGAAGGTGACAGCACCGGGAAGGAGAAGAAGCCCGGGTACAAGGAGACGAGGTTGCAAAAAATCAAGGAGAAAGAGAAGGAGAGGAAGACGTGGAAAGAAGGACGGTTGGTGCATCGGACGGAGCCGGAGATCAAAACGCATACGAGTTACCTGTGCTTTGCCGTACTGCCGAGATTGTGGACTGCAGAAGATGAGGAGAAGGCGAGGAAGAAATGGGGTAACAAGGTGGAGGCTGTGGAGAAGAAGCAGTGATTCGAAGAGCGGATTGGGGAAGTTGCTGATTTGAATAGAGGTTCCAGCTAATCTAGAGATAGACATATGGCCGCTGTCCATATATGCGATTATTTGGCGCAGCGCGCCGGCTGTCCTGCCAACCGGTAATCCCATTGTCTTTGCAGCCGACTGTTGTGCCGTCTTATTCGAAAGTAAGGACCTCTGAATATGCCCGTGAAAACAAAGCCTTATATCTTATTCAGTAGGGCTTAAACCGCTCTTTCTCTTTCTTCGCCTTATCAGACTTCTTCTTCTCCTTGCGCGACTTCGACGCCGAAGCTGTGGACGATGGGCCTTCGCCTTGCTCTTCATCCTTCCAGGATCGCACTTTGCCGTCTTCGCCGCAGGTGAAGATGACCGATGACTGTTGTTTCCATCGAGTTAGCACGAGATGTCATCAAGATCCAGGGCTGGGATTGGTTGGAGAAAAAGAGACGAACCTGGGCATCGAAGTAAATGTCCCTGACGATCTCTTCTCCATGCGCACCAGGCAGACGTACGCCGTCGCCCTGAGCGCACGAGTACTGCAGAGGCTGGCCCTCTGGCGGTTGACGCAGGTTCAGGAGATCCAGATGTTTGTTGCTGCTCGATCCAAGTCAGCAACGCACACCCCCAATAATTCCCACCCCGCCCAGAAACAGCAACATAGACCATACCTGTAACTCCCCGCCACCACCACCGCCTCCCCACCTTGCTGCAAACACCCAACCACATATTCACACCCCAACATCTCCCTCACATCCCCGATCCTAACCGGCTTCGTCTCCTCTCCACTCGCTTCGTCCGCATCCTCCTCACCCTCCTTCCATTCGTAAAACGCCACCGTCTCATCCGTCCCAAACGCGTACACATCCCTTCCCTCCACACCGCCCACAAACCCCGCCCTGTGCACAGCACTCCCATGATTGATAACCTGCCTCAGCGCATCATCTTCATCACTCTGGTTCAGATCAAAGATGTTTACCAGTCCGTCCGTCGAGGCGGAGAGAAGGGTGGAGGGTTTTTGGGGATGCAGGACCAGCTCGGTGATGGTGTCGGTGTGGGATTCGAGGAGGGAGAGGCGCGGGGTCACGGGGTTACGGGGATCGAAGATGTGGATGGGGGCGTCGCCGGGGGGGTTGTCAGGGAGCTCGGTGCCGGTTATCAAGGTGTTGTGGAGGGAGGAGGTTGTCAGAGCGGAGAGGGGGAGGGGCTTTGCTGTGGGGTTGTCAGCGGTGTTTTGTTTGAGGCTTTTGGGTTCGTGGGCTCGTATTTTGTATTTTTTTATATGTATGCCCGCCAGTTTGAGAGGGATGTCTTGAGGGGAAGACGGGATTCATTACTCACGCGTCTTGAATTCCATAACTTTGCTCTTTGAACGCAAATCCCAGCATCTGACACTGCCGTCTCGACCAGCCGTGGCTAAGACATTGCCTTCAGCATCCCATGGCTCGAGACACGTGACGCTATCGTGGACGTTGTTGAGAATGCCGTCGGGAAGGAGACGCAGGGTTGTAGGGTCGAACAGACGGATGGAGTTGTCGGAGGAGAGGGCGGCGAGGCAGTTGTTGGCGGATCTGAGGGTGTAGATGTAGGAGTCTGGAGGGAGGGAGAGATCGGATGTGGCGAGGAGTTTGGCGGTCTTCATTTTGGGTGCTGTGCCCGTTAAGGTTGTCGGTTTCCTCTGTTTAACTGAATTTCCAAGCTCTTTCTAACGTTAATGCCCGTCCGAAAGTGGAGGATTGAAGTTGACTTATTTTCTTGATGGCGGATGTGACGGTTGTTGTGTTGGGTTGAGGTTGCGATTCGGAAAAGTTTTTCGATCACATTTGCATCATCGGTCATTATCCATTCGGATGCCTCAGTAGACTATCTACTTGGTGGTGTTGCTGCTCTACCTCGTGCAACAGACTATACAGGGCAATCTTGACTTTTCATTTCATGTTGGACACTCCGCATGCTGCTGTGTGCTTCGATGGCAGAATATCCATCTCACTCATTATTCAGTCACTTGGAAGCCGGTTCAATAGAACATTGAATTCATGTATCTATTCAGAGCATCTATCTAGAAAACACTCCTCATGCAAAAGATATGTAACCCTGATATGAAACCCACCAAATCATGGACTCGGATTAAAATGGGCGATTAACGACGGGTGAATTCCCTCTGGGGACCTCGTGAATCGACCGGATAAGACTGACATAACGCCAGCTTGGAGCCGCACCACCGGCCTTCATGGCTCCGGAGAGCCTCCAACGGTGGTGTTGAGATCCCTACAGAAGGAAGTGGGAGAGGAGGAACGCGGGTTTTGATACGACGCCGATTTTTCTGAGGATGACAAAGCCGAAAGGCAGGGCCCGTGCGGCGGGATGAAAGTGTCGACGACATTTGCTGCCCCAGGCTGGACGAACATGTATCGAGGAAGAGTAAGATGTAGAGATCAATGCAATTTCCATTCTCCTCTCTTAAGAAATAGGTCCATATCATGAGGGCCTACAAGTAGCAAGTCACAATGAATGTCCTCCTACGTGGAAATCGTCCGAAGCGAGTCAAGTCTTTGTAAGGAGCGGCGTCTGATTGGCCTCTGAACCGAGGTCCTGTCCGCCGGCTGCACCCGTGCAACTCTCCATCACCACCACCACAACCCGCAGCCCGCAGTACCCGAGCCTCAAAGACGACGTCGACGCACCCGTAGCCCACCACCACCACAGCCATCACCACCATGCTCGCCCAACGTGTCTTCCAGCAGTCGCTGCGCCGTGCCGCCGCCCCCGGCGCTGTCGCCAAGTTCGCTCCCGCCGGCCTCTACATGCAATCGCGGTACGTCCCGTTTTCCCTGTCGCCGAACAGCTCAATCCACACCCACATACGCTTTATCCAAGCTTCATAGCATCCCAATGCCTCCTCACAGGCCTCCCTCTCCCTCCTGTCCTCTACACCCACGAAACCCCACCCCAACCCAACCACTAACACTCTTCTTCCGCAGCCCCGTTGCCACCCAAAACGTCCCCCAGGACCAAGGCTACCAGATCCTCGAGAAGCAGCGCCTCGCCCGCCCCGTCTCCCCCCACCTCGCCATCTACCAGCCCCAAATCACCTGGTACGGCTCCATCACGCACCGTCTGACCGGCGCCGTCCTCTCCGGCGGCTTCTACGTCTTCTTCGCCGCCTACCTCGTCGCCCCCCTCACCGGCTGGCACCTCGAGTCTCAATCCCTGGCCGCGGCTTTTGGCGCACTGCCCTTTGCCGCCAAGGTCGGCATTAAGTCGACGCTGGCGTGGCCGTTTGTTTACCACAGTTTGAACGGCGTTAGGCATTTGGTCTGGGATATGGGCATGTGGTTCAAGAACAAGCAGGTGCAGCAGACCGGCTGGGCTGTTGTTGGTTTGAGCACGGTGGGCGCGCTGGCGTTGGCGATGATGTAAGGTTGATTGATGGATGGATTGTGGAAGGTCCGTTACGAGAGGGTGGGATCTGAGGTTGTGGGACGCATGCGGAACGGATTGTGGCAGATGGACTGAATCGATTTGCGAGACGACTGCATGGCCGAGCAGCTGTAGGTTTTATTAGAACGGGGGTGTTCACAGATTTCATTTTATTTCCTTCTATCGTGGTACATATGTTCGATGGCGAGATGGCGGCTTCCTTCACAAGCAATCTTATCACCCTACCACAGACCCAAAGTTCTCAACATCCCATCTCAAGATGTCTGTATGTCTCCCACAACTGCCCAAATCACCGTCCCTTGACTTCAGCGAATCCCTTCTCCGCAAGGTCCTCGGCACTCACATTCTCAGCCGGCGCGTCCGCTTCCTCCAGCTTCCCGCGCCGATCCTTCAGATTCCTGCTGTAAGCGGAACGGTTCCTCGTCTGCTCTCCCGGACCGTCAGATTTATACTGATAGCCCCTCACCCTGCCCAGCACGTCAGCACGCCGACCCTCGGGCCTCCAAGCACCGGCAACGCCGGATCCACACCACTCACCTAGGACCCAGCCCCGTCTTCACCGGCAGCTCCGGCTCGTACGCGCTGGCGAAGGCGGCCTCATCGCCGGCAAACGTCGCGGCCGCGATGCTCTCCCTGACGGCGGCGAAGAAGCGGTCCAGCACCGCGTGGTTGTGCGTCTGCAGCAACACCCAGACCAGCATCTCTTTCGCGACCAGCAGATGCTGGATGTAGGCGCGGTGGTGCCTGGCGCACGCGTAGCAGGCGCAGCCGGCGTCCAGCGGCGCGGCGTCGGTGGCGTGCACCGGGTTCCACATGTCCATCCCCAGAGCCAGTTTGGCGGGGGAGGCCTTCTCGGTCGTCGCGCCAGGGGAAGCGCGAGTGGGGATGGGGGCTGAGGGCGCGGGAAAGGTAAACGAGAGCGCGATCCCGGCGTCCGTGGCTGCGGCGATGAACGGGATGACGAATAGATCTGCGCCCTGCGAGATCTCGCGGAGGAGTTGGGCGGGCGTGCTGGCTTCGGTGAGGGAGAGGCGGGGGAGATGCGATAGTGTGGCTGGGATGTCGCTGAGGGAGGCGGCGGCGTAGATGGCGAGGCCGGCGAGTTGGTTCGTTTGGGCTGCTGCGCGTTCGTCTGCTTCTTCGCCGTCCACATGGCGAGAGCTGCTGCAGTCAGCTAGGTGGTCCAGGTAGTGGGATTGCAACTCCCGGCTCAGGGGGGGGATAGGGGCAAAGATGTTGGGGGGGTTGGTGTTGTCGGGGTTCGTTTTGGCTGGCGAGTTGCGGGCGGTGATGATGTCTTTGGTCCAGGTGGAGGTGCGGTCGGACATCTTGTCTGCTCTCTTGTTGCTGCGTTGAGGGCTGGAGGGGATGTCGGCGAGGC
Organism: Saccharata proteae CBS 121410; assembly: GCA_010015785.1. Classification (NCBI taxonomy): domain Eukaryota; kingdom Fungi; phylum Ascomycota; class Dothideomycetes; order Botryosphaeriales; family Saccharataceae; genus Saccharata; species Saccharata proteae. The sequence goes on from ML978719.1 coordinate 238,051, forward strand.
CGACGACGATGTCCGGACGGAGCTTTTGGGCTGCGGAGACGTATTGCGCGGATGTGAGGGTGGTGAAGCCGACGGATGTGTAGATTGATATGCCGGTGTCCGTGTTTGAAGTTGGGCAGGGCACTGGCGGTATGCGGCGCGCACCGAGAACCAGGACTGCGTCATCTTGCAAGGCGATGAATTGCCTCATTGGCGAGTTGTTGGATGGAGTTGGCGTCGAGAAGACTGGTGGTGTTTTCTGTGGTGCTCGTTCTATGACTTGAGGCTTCTTGTCTCAGTCTTAGTCGGATTTGGGTCGACGCACTGGGAAAGCTTACAGTCCTCGAGAGCAGTGTAGACGGAATTGACATTCGTGTTACTGCGCACCATGTCCTGCGTGAGATGTGGCACTATGCCTCTCGAGGTGTTAGCCAGGTAGTTTGGCGTGTCAATGGTAGACCGGCCAGGAATAGTGAGCTTTCCCAGACGCGGCGAAAGCGGAATCCATGACTTGATCATCTCAAACTTCATCTTGCCGTTGCTATCTACCGTGGATTTTACCATGACTACTCGTTTACTCGTTTGGTGTTTTGTTGACGTTGTGCTTCTGCCTTGAGCTGTGACTCGTTCATGGTTGGTGGCATGACTCGCACAGATGGAGGACCGCAATTCACTCGGCTCTCCGTCTGTACAACAGCAACTACAATCCAGCACATGGTCTGCCTGATGATTTCCTTCCAACAAACGAACAGGCATAGTAAAACTTCCACCACTTCCAAACACAACCTACATCTATCTCAGACCCGGGGGATCACTGCAATTGAGTGCCCCTCTAACTTAGCGGGGGAAGGCTCCAATAACCCCTTCACCGACCCGCGAGAAAAACACTGTCTTTTCGTACCATCACCCATTATCGTGTCGCAGCCGCCGTCTCGCATGCACGTTATCGCCCCTACAAGACCTCAAGTTATTGGTGCCAAAACCGACAACTTTGTGTCCGGCTGCCATCCACAAAGCAAGCAGTGGTAAAAGCAACCATATTCCAAAGTCGCACCCATATCAGCAGCACAACTTCGGCATGACAGCCATCGCAGAAGTGGAGGCGCGATTGGTTCGATGTGGAAGTCGTATTGATCAGGGGAAGAGAGAGGGGGAGAGGGTTATTGATCCTTGCACCCACACACCCACCCACCCACCCACCCAACCCATTCCACCTACTGAAAGCTCATGCCCAAAACCTGCGGCATCCTGTCCTCGAGATCGAGAATCATCTGGCCGAAAAGGCCGTTTGCCCACGAGAACCTATCGAGGACGGCCATGCCGACGTCAGCAATCATGACCAAAGAAAAACCCCCAATATCGTAGACGGGGTTATACGGGGGGGGGTTCCCGACGACTCACCACTGCCTCGTCCAATCACTCTGGTTGAACGCATTGATACTCTCATGAATCAACCCCAACCCATCCGTGCTACTCAGGATCTCGGCCAAAGCGTCCACAATCTCAGCCTCATCGCCGCTCGTCAAGATGCGCACGATGCTAGCCATGGGCCACGCATAGCCCGGCCCATCATGCGGGCCCCCGACCGCGTTAATCACCGGTCCGCGCATGAAATACGGGTTCCCCGCGCCGAGGATGAGCGCGCGGGTGTTTTGGTAGACGTCGTCGTCTCGGTCCAAATAGCCGATGACCGGGGCGGAGAGGAGAGACGGGATGTTGGCGTCGTCCATGATGTTGCGGGAGCCGTAGCCGTCGACCTCGTAGGCGTACACCTTGCCGTTGGGCCCGTCGACGACGCCGTGCTTGGTTACGGCGGCGCGGAGCGAGGCGCTGAGGTCGGACATTTGGGTTGCGAGGCCGGCCGCCGAGGACGACGAGTTGAGCTGCGCCATGATTTTCGAGGCTGAGGCTAGGTAGCTCGAGAACATCATGTTGGCCGGGATGAAGAGCTGGTAGATGGTGGCGTCGTCGCTGGGGCGGAAGGCTGAGCGGATGAGGCCGGTGCCGTTTTGCACGGGGTTGCCTAGGCCGTCGTTTTCGAGCGTTTCCGATGCCCGGGTTGTGTCTCTGGTGAACGAGTACGGAGATGCGTTGACGCTCCCATTGGCAGCATAGGTTGGCGTCATCATCGCCTCAGCGACAGACAGAACGCCCTTGACGGCATCGATCCACTGGAATCTGCTGAAGAAGGCAATGTCGGACGTCGCGGTGTAGTAGTCCGTCGAGACTTCTAGGAAGGCGGCGAGGGAGTCGAGCTCGTATTTGCATTCGAAGACGCTGCGGTTGCTGTAGGGTGGGTAGACGTCGTCGTTGGAGGCGGAGCCGTTTTCGTCTGGATCAATGCCTGATTCGGCGGGGGGTTGGAAGGAGTTGCAGTAGGGGCTGGTGAGGATGTAGCGGGATTGGAGGTTTATGACTCCGCGGTACAGTGAGGCGATGCTGTCGTTGGACGAGGACGCATTCAACAGTGGCAGGTACGATTGCATCTGGTTTGCCGAATCTCGTAACCACATGGCGTTGATGTCGCCGGTGATGATAAAGGTAAGTTCCTCAGCGGAGTTGTTGGCCGCGTAACCCTTCCACTTGATGGCCGTGTCCAGAGTGTTTGGATACGAGTTCTCAAACAGCCGGTACAGATCCGGGTCTTTGATAACGCCCTGAAGCCGATCGATCACGGCCTCAACGCCAGACGAATTGAAGGTGCGGCATGCGGGATCGGGCCGCTGGTACGGGAGTTTGTATTTCCCAGACGAGTACGGCGGATGGCGTTGCTGGGAGTAGGTTGAATAGTCCGGACACTGCGCCAGGCCGACTCCCGCCAACAGGCAGAGTGACAATATCCGCAACATCTGCGCCGGTGATGAAGTTGCCTGGACACTTTTCCGAGTCCCAGGTGCGGAGGGGAGGACGTTCTGTTCTCAACTCGAGTGCCTCGCGAGACGGCGCCCGAGGCCGCATCTTGTACTCGTACTCACACCATGACTTCTTCCGGTGCGGTCCTGCAGTGGGGGATCATGCGTCGCATGGAGGCGCGCAAGCGCGCATGGGATCGGGATGATCTCGAGTCTTCATACTACCTTCCCCGCACCATCCTCCGTGCTCGATCAGGTACGCAGTCGGTTTCAAGGACATGTCTTCTTTAAATGGATAAGAAGAGTAGAAGAGTCGAAGAAAGCGTTTTCGGAGGTCTTGGTCAGCGCCATATTCAAACAATCGAGCGATGGGGAAGTCAGTTGGCGGGGTTTGGATTGTTGCATGGAGACGGGATCGAGGTCGGAGAATGTGCGCGGACGTGACTTGGTGTCCCCGTCGGGGATCCCGGGACAGATCGAGTAGTACCACGATACCCCTACCCGGCTGCTTCATGTAATAGAGTTTAGAGTTTAGAGTTTAACCCCAGACTTTCAGTTATATCGACCTATAAGGTCCACGAGAGAGCGGAAGTCGCAGTCAAATATGCTGTTCAAGAAGGTTGTATGACATATTTTTCGGTTATTGATGTACAAGTAAGTAGATGTTGAAGCTATACAAAATCCTGAGAAGGTGTGAACGACGACAGATACCCAAAGAAAGTTGTGCTTGCGATAGCGGTCGCTGATTCCTTGCGTCATTCCTCCTACCCTTCATCTTCGCCAACAATGCCAGTGATACACGCACGCAATTCAAGCCAAGTCAACCAAACCCAAGCGCCTTAAATGCATCCAATCGTATCAAACTAGAACCGATAAAACTGCAAACCCGTCTCCACATCGCCAAACTTGGCGTTCCAGACATCGCTGAAGTAACTCTTCCTCGCCTGCCACGGCCCCTTGTCTCCCGCCTTGGGCATCATCCCCGCCGCCTTCTTCACGTACGTGCTGTTGAGATTCAGGGTCGGACACGCCTTCAAGCTGCCCTCGTCCTCCAACCTCGGCACGCAGGCAGCCATGTTGTTGACGCGCATGTGGTTGATAAGCCTCGTGACGAGCTGGGCCGTTGCGTCCGCGCCGAGAGTCCAGGAAGCATTGGTGTAGCCCATGACGAGCGCCGCGTTGGGGAGATCCTGCAACATGACGCCCTTCCAGAGGAACTTGTCGCCGATGTTGATGCGGTTGCCGTCGACGGAGAGCTTGGCGCCGCCCGCGAGTTGTATCTTGAGGCCTGTTGCCGTGACGATGATGTCTGCGGGGATGGTCTCACCGGACTCGAGCTCGATGGTGTCGGCGGTGATGGTGCGGATGTGGCCGGTCGAGACGGAGCATTTGCCCTCGTGGAGGGACTTGTAGAAGTCGCCGTCGGGGCAGATGCACAAGCGTTGCTCCCAGGGGTTGTACGACGGCTCGAAGTGAGGGTCGTGAGGGACGTTTTTGGGGAGCTGTTTCACGGTGGCGGCTTTGACGACTTTGCGCGCTGCGGACGGGAAGGCCCGGCAGAATTGGAAGAAGAGGTAGCCGATGACGAGGAAGCGCATGCGGATGAGGACGTGGGACCAGGACTGGGGGAGGACTGCCCGAATCAGGGTGTCGAGGGGGCTGACGGAGGGGAGGGAGAGGAGATAGCCTGGGCTGCGTTGGAGCATCGTTACGTGCTTGGCCTTTTCGCCGAGGTTGGGCAGGAGGGTGACGGCGGTGGCACCGCTGCCGATTACGACCATGTTCTTGTCCGCGTAGTCGAGATCAGAGGGCCAGAATTGGGGGTGGATAATTGTGCCCTTGAAGTTGTCGAGGCCGGGGATGGAGGCTTGGAGAGGCTCGTTGTAGTCGTAATAACCCGAGGCCATGATGACGTACCGCGCAGTGTATTCTTTCTGCACGCCATCGACATCCACGTCGAGAGTCCAAGTGTTGGTTTTCGACGACCAGTCCATCTCGCTCAGCTTATGTTTGAAGTGGATTTTCTTGTCGATTCCCTCTGCGGCCGCAGTCTCGCGGATATATTTTGCAATGGACGCGCCATCGGCAATGGCTTTCTGCTCCGTCCATGGTCTCCACGGGAAGCCAAAGGTGTGAAGGTCCGAGTCTGATCTGATGCCGGGGTACTTGAACAGATCCCAGGTGCCGCCGATGGCATCGCGGGCCTCGAAAATGGCCCACGAGTTGGTGGGACATTGCGTCTTGACGCGGTAGGCGGCGTTGATGCCAGAAATGCCCGCGCCGATGATGACGACATCGTAGTCGACCTCGATCTTGTTGTCCATGATATGTGTGGCCTGGACGTCCAGTGGCGAGTAGAGCAGAAAACCGAAGACCGAGTGAAGACAAACAGACGGCGAGGTGGTTAGCTGTCAGGTACAAATATGCGATATGTAGTCAGCCGGTGGGACGAGACACCAAGGACCTGCACCAGGGGGCGATCCGTCTTTTGTATCAAAAGCGCGAGTCTCTGGCCCTTTCGGCCTCGGTCGCCTGCGTCGGTGTCCCGTCCCACCCCCTCGTGCCCCAGCCTAACAGTTGGGCTGCACTGAAGCATGCGGCCGAGTACAGTACGTTAACTTCGAGCTGGGGCGAACGGCTGGCCATACACATACAAGAGTGTCAACAAGACTGTCAACCGACGCCACTGCACGTCCCAGTCTCTGGGGAAGAGGGGCCACACCAGCCGCACTATCCCCGATCAAGCCCCGTACCGAGGCACAATGCAGACGGAAACACCAATCGCTCTACGGGCGTACACGGCCGGAAAATAGCTACGTTGGGCCGTGGGTGTCATCAGATGAACCCGGAAGCTTTCAACGCTATAGCTTGCTGGTCCCGCTAAGCCCGTCTGTTGATACCGCCTCTGTCGGACGAGTGGGCAGAATGCTCGAGGGTCAGCCCCGTTGGATACAGTGCTGATTGTCTAATATCAGTCTTGCTGTCACATGAACGCGTGATTCCATCTACGTGTACGACTCGGGACTCGGGATGCCAGGGAAAACCAAGACAAGCAGCGGTATGCTGAAGGGATATCAGGAAGGAAAACGGTCGTCTGAACACCGTGGGGCATCAAAACCCATGCTCCTGCTCTGCAACGGAGTAGTAACAGCAGAGACGAAAAGAAAGCCTACCTCTGAAAACGCCCCGGCACCGTAACCCCATCACATCTTACTAATGGCCTGTCCGTCGCCACTCACACCTTCTTCAACCTGTCCACAATCCAGGACAATGCCTCTCTCGCCTCCGGCAACCCGTAGAACCAGGCAAGCGGGAAACAATGCATCTGCTTCTCCCACTCCAACCACTCGCCCTGCACACCCGCTCCCTCCATCTTTCCTCTCAGCAGCACGGCATCGGGGCTCAAAATGTCGAAACCTGCAGTCACGCCGTCCACTCTGACGCCAGCTTTGGACAACAGCGCCACATCCTCGACTGCCGCTTGCAGAGGAGAGACGCGCGGGTCGCAGGGATCCCAATCGCCTGCCCATTCGAGTGCGTGCTGATGACTGGCTTTAGGGGACAAGACCGGATCCTTCTTGGCCACGGAAGGTATGACGGGGTTCGTGCGACAGGCGTCCACGCTGGGGCAGATCAGAAACAACGACGTGGGCAAGAGCAACTTGTCGAGTGTTGACCCATCCTCGGAGGCTTTCCCCTGCGCCTGGTGTTCTCCACGAAGAACCTCGCCCATGATCGCCAGCACGATGTTTCCGCCCGAACTGTCGCCCGCCCATATCACGCGCTCCCCGGCGCTTTCCGCCTCTCGCATGACCGTCTCGTACAGCGCGAGGAGTCTGGGCAGCGCGGTGGGCGCTGGCTCTGCCGGCGCAAGCGGTGGTGATATTATGCTGACGACGGTGCTGGTCTCACTGTTGCTGAGTTGGTTGACGAGCTTGGCGCAGAATCTCCAGTGCTGCGGCGAGGGCGGCATGCGCCAGCTACCGCCGCCGATGTAGTATATGCGCTTCGTTATCTTCGTTGACTTTTTCGATTCCAGGTCGTAGACGTAGATGTCGTTGACCTTGCGCTCGTTTATCCTGCAGTATGCCTGGGCGGATTTGGTCGGCTTGAGCGGCGGCGAACCGGCCGGGAATTCCTTGCGAGGGGTGAGGAGGATTGGCGCCCATGGCCGCAGGAACATGTGAAGGAGGGCAGTCCGGATGGTGCGGTGAGTGCGCCTGGTGATCACGATCTTGGGCTCGGGCTGCATGGCAGGCTTTGCGTCGGAGCCATCGATAGGCGCGCCGTTGGGCGTCAGCGTTGTCGTCGTTTGATCGGATGGCGCATCAAGGTCGTGATACGTTTCGGCATCGACATGCTGGCTCATGGCGGTTGGGTGAGGAGCTGCGAGGCCAGCTGGGACGTGGACAGGCAAGAGATGCTGGTGGACGAAGGCGCGGACAAGAGCATGAGATCACGACTTGGCGGAGTGGAAAGCGAGGGAGGCGGAGGCGGAGAAGGGAGATATTGGGAGGTTGAAGGTCGGACTGATGTAAGAGGGAAATATGGAGCCGCACATCTTGTCTGGACGCGGATGGGTGTATCCATAACAGCGAGGGATAGCGAGCTGAGAGAAGAGCGTGGCGCCGAAAACAGCGGCGAGTCCAGTCCACGGACAGCAGGGCAGATAGAGGCGTCAATGATGGCTGGTGAAGGGAAGGGGTCTCGCCTCTCGCCTCTCGCCTCTCGATCTTTCGATCCGAAGGCCGTGTGCCAAAGTTCTCCCAGCAAATTGCCGCAAAACACTGTGTGAGGCGAGGAGACATTGTTGCTGACCACCAACAAGTCACCATTCGCCTCAGACTTCACGGGATCAGAAACTGCGAGATCCCTTCAAATTTGGCTGACAGGTGCGCCAGCCACGCGTCCAGAGAACGCACGAGGCTCTGCGGCCCCGGGAGATCTAGATGCACTCACTTTGCTTGCGCCAAGTCGGCATATCCGCGTCCTACGGAGGCATTCAACTTGTTATTCACGGCACTCGTCCACGGGTAGCATTCTGCCTACCATGCTGTTTCGAGTGTGCCCTATATCTACCGGTGAATCCATGATCAAGACCCGATGCCTCCTGACAACGAATATCACAGGATATGCTCGTCGTGGCCGGGCAGGCTTCCACATCACCAGAATCAACATGTAGGCTTGTTTCAACTGCACCAGGAGAGTAGGTCTGCAGTGCTTCGACCTCCGCATAACCGCCGTCTAGACTTGCTTCAGGGTCACTAGCATTGTAGTGCTTGCTTCGATGCAGTCCGACCATGGCTGAATTGCCCGGAGCATAGGGGTCATTGAAGTTGACTATCAAGCAAAGGAATCTAGCAGATCGCAATTGCCTTTGCAGAAGCGACAAATGGAGGCTTTTAACTGGGAGTCTCAGTAAAAGCCAGAGTTGAGACCACCATTCACTACCCGGCTGGGCGCGATGAACCAATCGTTCGCGAGCGACGTCACAGTGATCCGAGCAAGCTTCAAACGGAAGCTTGGGCCAGCAAACGCGCTACCGTGAGCGCATCCTCTACGAAGCTCACTCTTACCACCTCCCCGACCACGACATGCTCTAGATTGGGCCTCAACATGACCACTCTCTCCGATGTTATCGCTTGCGTGACCTCTCTCGTCTTGCGCGTTACAGCTTTCTTGTTCTTGCGATGGGTACGCATCCTATGCCTCCCAGCCTCCCTGGTACCGTTTGCGCTAACATCTCATAGATACCCTCAAGTGTTGGTGGAGCACCCACGTGTCTATATACCCTACTGATGTGTCATACCCAAGATTGCACCGCCCGTCGCCTACACTACCGCTGCCATTTACGTCGTCTCGTTCCTGCAGAGCTTCCTCTCGACCAAGCCGTACAAGGTAGTGTCGGATGAAATCGATATAATCACTAGGGAGACCGTAGCCCAAGGCGACGAGGACTCTGATGTAGAGCTCATCGAGGGCGCAGAGGCAGGCTCTCTGGAGGAGCTTGACGTCGAAGAGACCGTCGTCATCGAAGAGAAGGATCCGCAGATACTCAGGACGCTGCTCACTGGGATTCCAAGCCCGACATCCGCTTTCTGGAGCTGGTTCACATTCGCGGTCAACATGGGACTTCTTGCCATGATGCTAGACCTGATCTACAGGGCGCCACTCTTACATCAAGTCCACGACCTCTCTTTTGCCCGCGTGGGATACGTCTCGGATCGGAGCGCAAAGATTCTGGTGCGCGAACCTAGCCTATACCAACTGCCCCTATTCGTGTCATACCGCTATGACGATCCGCCTGTTATGAATGGAATATACCATGACACCGCGTGGAAATCAGCGGGCAACGTTTCATGGGTGACAGACGAGACTGATTACACCGCCACGGTGCACCTCAGAGGGTTGATGCCGGATACCAAGTACCGATACGTACTTTCTAACAACCATACTGGCAATTTCGTCACAGCCCCGCGCGTAGGAGAGGTATCTACCCGTGCTGCCAACCAGGGCAAGTACACATTCCTCCACTCGAGCTGTATCAAACCCCGAGTGCCATACACACCTTTCCAGGACGCTCTCAGCATCCCAGGTTTCAATCATCTGGCCAAATGGATCGACAAGCTCGGCGCCCATTTCATGCTCTTCCTAGGCGATTTCATCTACGTCGACGTACCCGTCCGCCAAGGTAAATCACACGAAGACTATCGCCGGGAATACCGTCAAGTTTACGCTTCGCCCGAATGGCCTTCGGTCTCCGAAAGCCTCCCTTGGATTCATGTCCTCGACGACCACGAGATAGACAACGACTGGGACAAGAACGAGACCGGTGTCTTTCAAGCCGCGTACGATCCCTGGATCCACTATCAAGCCTCAGTCAACCCGCCACCAGTCCGCAACAACGACACCTATTTCTCCTTCACCCAGGGTCCCACATCCTTCTTCTTAATGGACACCCGACGATACAGAAGCCCCATTTACACGCGCGACCCGATGGACCCGGGAAAAAGCATGCTAGGCTCCCAGCAACTGCAAGATCTCCTCCGCTTCCTGCGCGAGCCTGTCAAACCAGGCGTCCACTGGAAGGTCATAGTTTCCAGTGTCCCCTTCACCAAGAACTGGAATAAAGGCCCCTCCAAAATGGACACCTGGGGTGGCTATCTCCACGAGCGTCGCGTCATCCTCGAAGCCATGTGGGACGTGGGATTAGCTGGTGGTGTCGGCGTCGTCGTGCTAAGCGGCGACAGGCACGAGTTTGCGGCTACTAGCTTCCCACCTCCGAAGGAAGGCAGATGGCCGCTTAGTGCCACTGTGCACGAGTTCTCGACTAGCCCGTTGAGCATGTTCTACCTTCCTGTCCGGACGTACGACACAAACGATGAGGAAGACGTTTGCATAAAGTAATTCGATCCCTCATCTTCCATATTCATCAAACTGTCGTAGTTACTAACGCAGAAATTAAGGTACATCCCCGATGGAACATCCAAATTCGGCGCCGTCGAGATCACGAACCCAAAGCATAGCGACCAGAGCATCCTTACGTACAGACTCTTCGTCGACGGCGAGGAGACGTGGAGTTATGCGATCATGACGCCACCGGATGTCAGGGGCGCAGGAAGGGCTAAGGATGCTATTTGGGGCTGAGTCATTCAGGCAACGTCGGCGATATATACGTCTTCCAATTGTTTCGGCTTGTATTATCTTGGAATGACGCACATTGGAGTTTGCGGGTGAGGAATCGGGGTTTGCTTTTATATTTTGGGGATAGGATAGGTTTACCTGCGAGGGCTTTTTTGTGGCTTTTTGGTGATGATGTTTATGTAGCAGGGAATTGAAATGCCTTATATTTGTGGTTGGTGCGATTGATGATCTGTAGTCTGAATAGCTACCGTGAATCTCAATCGCTTGTTCCGTCGCGAAGAACAGGAGGATCACTGCGGTTGCTTTTGCTGCTGTGGGAGGCATTCACACTCCGGATATTTTAGTTTGCCTATACCAATACATTGGAAAATCCAACAGTCATACCCGTCTCTGATGTCGCATGTTTGGACATGGTCAACATAGTGCTTTTGGCTCCCGCGTTGGTCCATATTGCCGACCAAGGCATATATACACATGAAGATTGCCGCCCTATCAGTCTTCGCTCAGGGTCACCGACTGAATCTCTCTCCCCGGAGGGAATCAGTGCAGCCAGCCGCCATCCTATTCAACACGCCCATCCTGGCCGCTCCAGATCCAGAGACCCAAGCGCTCGGACCATTCATTCCCGTCCTGCATACCCATCATCGAACTCAACTCGATCCTTCCTACGAACGGGGCAACATGTCAGCCAGCCAGCCAGAAACACATACATGCGGAATCACCCAAGCAAGGTTCCCACTCACATCAGCACCAGCAGCGGGCTCCCCCCTCGGCGCCGCGCCATCCCCCGACTTCTTCGCCTCCTCTTCGTAGTCCTCCTCGAAACGGCGCCACACGGCGGTGTCGCGGACGAGGCGCTTCTGGCGGCGAACGAACTGCTCGTGGGCGACGAGGCGGCGGTCCGCTTCGACCATGCTGCACAAGAAGATCAATTGGTGGATTTGATGAGTTTGGTTGTCGTCGAAATGGGGTTCGTATCGGGGCATGCGTGCTATGCTTACCTTCCCAGGATCATGCCGCTCATCTGGAGGAACCTGTGACACGTGGGGCGGTTGGTAAGTAGGTACGTTTGCCTGGGTGGGTGCCGCAATTTACACTTTGAATTGGACGGTCAGGCCTCTGTAGACGGGGCTGAAGGCGTAGCCGGCGCCGGCGAGGATGGCGGTTCCGATGCCCCACTAGATGGAGTGATGGAGATGGGTTAGCTGGTTCTAACACTTCGTTTATGGTGTCGCACTTGAATTGGGGCTTCGGTTCAGAAAAAGGTGCATATCCAGGGCCAAGGAAATGCTCTGAGCCCGCAAAGAGAATACATCAACGACAAAGAGAGTCCTTCAACAGCGCAAAGCGGATCGAGCAGGAAAAGATAGGCCCAGCGTCGACGACGAAACAACCATACGCTCAAGATCCGAGAATGGAGAAGCACGTGAGACATGTGGTACTTACCGTCGCGGCACCAACGGCAGCACCTCTGGCCGCCACCCACGCAGCCTCGTTCAGATCTTTGTCATGGTCCAGATTACCATGGCGGCGCATAATGGAGTATCGATGCCCTTTGCTCTTCAAGAACGGAGGTTGTAAGAGCAAGCAAACTATTCCCGACGTCATCCCAGAGCCATCCGAGCGTCGAGCGAAATGCCCGATATTGTGGCTGTTGGTCTTTGTCGGCTGCCGTAACGTTAACGCTGGGGCTACGGTGGGCCAGACGGCCGGAAGACGACTGCCTGTGTCCGTCAGGCTGTCCGGCAACACCACAGCCATGCGATACCTGACTCCAGTCTACCTGCACCTTGGGCTCGAGGGATAGACATCACTGTCGTCATTCTGACAGGTCTCTGGTACTGGTGGGGCTTCCGCGTTACTTTCCCACGCCCGTCTCAGCTGGCACCAAACCTCAGTACGCGTGATTGTGTGGCCGATTCTCTCTTCGTTACTTTCAAGTCTGCTACACGTGCTCGACAATCGGCCAAGTTTCTGGTTCTGATTGCCGTTTCAACTGAGCCTCAGTCGCTTGCTCAGCGTTCGAAAGGGGTTTGCTCCGTCTCATCGTATCCTCGTCTTCGCCTTCGCTCTTTCTCGCCTTCTCTTCCTTACAACCTGCCACAGTTCCCTTCCTTCAGTCAACCCGTACAACCTCGAGCTTCGTTTCTTTTCGTTCTGATTTCATCACTCCTGGACGGGAGCAACCTAAATGTTCGGATCTAGCAAGCCTAAATATACCTCCAAACTACAACCCCTCCTGCAACTATTTCAGTGCAGCATTGCTGGCTTGCCGACGCAGAGATAGCTTGCAATGTGCATCTCGTCGTATCCAATGCAAAAGGAACTCATCACCAAAGAGGTGGAGAGTGCCCGACTTTGTGCTTCCCAACCAATCCCGCCTTTGACCCAGAAGTCCACCGCCGATAGATATAATGGCAACCCAACTTCCACCACTGATTAACAATTGGCCCTCCGGTCTCTCATAAATGTTTCCGAGTTATCAAAGCACAGGCCTCGTCCCTGTCACTTCCTCTCTCGGTATGTTTCTCGGCCTCGGCCGGCCTTTCACCAAAAAGTCCAAAATGTTACTCAACCCCAACCACCATACTCTCAGTGCTTTAAATTGCCAAAAGAGATGGACTTGCGGCGAATCGAACGCCGGACCACTCCCATGCTAAGGGAGTATTATACCACTAAACCACAAGCCCAGTGTTGGTGTTGCAAACGCAGGAGATCCTGTGCTTGCTATATGGAAAATTTTCGCACAATTAGATGTATATCCTAATATGCAAAGCCTCTTTTGCTGTTTGAGTGTGCTCCTCGAAAAACAGTTGAAGCGGATGTAATTTGGGCAGATTGTGGTTCATGTGGTGGTCGGAGAATTTGCCGAGCGTAGGGACCACGGTTCAGGGGCTCGGCGTCGGTAAACACATCCCCGAGTCCCTCTCGTACTGGCGATAATTAGGGGCGGGAAAAGTAGCATAGCTAAATACTAAAGTATGAACACAAGTATTTAGGGCTTCTATTAGATTCTAGGGAATATGATATCAAACAGCTATAAAAGGACTAAATCGAAAATTTATATCAAAGTGAATATTATCATGACTAACAAAAAGAACGATCACATTCTTAGGCACCTTTTTTCGCGGAATATTATTACTAGTCTGGCGGGGGACTCTATTTAATACTCCAAGGCATATTGTCTAAGTCTTAAGATATGATGCAGCGCGAATGCAGCATGCAAGATTCTCTGTTGGGGAAAAGTAGCTCTCTTGAATTTTCTTGACCGTTGTTGCAGTATGGAAGGTCCCAAACTTGAGCGGTATCGGGCACAAAGACTAACCCGAATTTACTGAACATGTGGGATTGCGCTGCGATACGATACTGCAGCAGTAGGCGCAGCAGCAAGGGTTGCAGCAAAGGGTTGCTGGCGCGCCGCACCGCGCCAGGGATATACAAAAATGCGAGCAGAGATTAACGTTACGAGCAATGCATAAGATCGGATGGAACAATATCTGGCCAGATATCTACATTCCTGCCCCCAGCATAAGTACGACAGTTTTTCCTTGGCATAGAACATAGAACAATCAATCGTTTGATTCTCACATAGTAGCTGCGATACATAATTGATAATGTAGAAAGCACGGTAAATGAACTTAGTAGCTCGCTCTAATAGACGGCGGATCCGCGAGATATGGTAAGGTTACTACCACCCGTAGTATAATGGCGACTTCGCCACCGAGCAAGCAAACCGAAAGGGAACGTCAAAAGCAAAGATTTGACCACTGTTGCAGAAGACGTTACAGACGAAGAAGGTCAAAAGATTTGAACACTGTGGCCGAAGTGAGGCCTTCTCCGCCTGTAACGTCCTCTGCAACAGTGTTCAGATCGTTGCTTTTGACGTTGCCTTTTGGTTTACTCGCTCGGTGGTGAAGTCGCCGACTAACGTTACGGGTGGTAGTAACCTTACTACATCTCGTGGATCCGCGGTCTATGGCGCTTTTGATGGTTAGCTAGGTTACTAACGTTACTTGGTTAACTATAGGTTTTCCTTAGCATAGAACATAAAACAATCAATCGTTTGATTCTCACAGAACATTGATAAGCATGATTTAGACGACTGAGGAACTGTTTTGAATGATGTTTGTGACAGCGATGCAATTAAGCACTGCGAGTCCTTCGCCGGGCGGGATGATTCCGGAGGTAGGCAGAGCAAGCGCCCCCACCAAGAACGTTTGACGTAGCCACACTCCAAAGACTAATTGAGCCCCGCCAAAGAACATCAACACTCCGCAACACAATCCACCATGGAGTACGACACAAAGACACGTTAGTACTATGCCATATGGATAGTCCTCAACTGGTGCTGACCGGGAAAAGCGCCCTACAGCACCTCGGACAAGAACTCCTTCGCCTACATCTCCGCGAGAGACAGATGGCCCGTCATACTTGTGAGTGCCTGCAGCACTCAAGTCTCGCAAAACAGTCGCTCACCCTTGATAGACTGGTGCCATTGACGACGTCCACCGCGCTTCCATCAAAGCCACGGATCCGGAGACTGCAAAGGAAGGAAAGCAGATTGTGGAGGGACTGGCGAAGCTCAAGTACGAGCTGCAACACGATCGCCAATTGACGTGAGTGAAATGGGATTTCAGGGTAGTCTTGAATATACTGATTGTTCCAGTCCCATTCCTGACGATGGCGAACCGGATGTAGCCGGGTACAATAAGGAGCTGGAAGCACTGGGCACACCGACCTGGTTTAACGTCCCATGGCTGTACTCCGAATGCTACCTGTACAGGTGAGTTAGGAACTATCTGGTATCCGAGGCTATCAATGCTTGGGCTAACGTATGCAGATAGGCGCGTAAGCACTCTGTTCACTCTGTCCTCAAAATGGAAGAACTACGACATCTTCGCGAACCAGAAGATGTCAACGTTCAAATCCTCCCGTCCCGCCGTCCTCGAGCTCGCCGCAAAGTACAAGGACCTCGTCACACAACTTGAGTCTGGAAGTTCCAAAAAGTTGTCCGCGGAAGAGAAGGAGACCGCAGACAAGGTGCTTTTCATGGAAATGTGCGAGATTTGCTTGTGGGGCAATGCCACCGACTTGTCTCTCCTTACCAATCTGTCGTACGAGGACATCCAGAAGCTACAAGGCGCAAAGGCCAGAAAGGCTGCCGAGAAGAACATTATTGCCAATGACCTGGACGCAGCCTTCAACCTCCTCGTCGATGCGCAAAAGTCTGGCAAGCAAGAGCGCAGAGTGGACATTGTCCTGGACAACGCAGGTTTCGAACTCTTTGTGGATCTCATCCTGGCGGGCTACCTGCTGTCGGCCGGACTTGCAACAAACGTCGTCCTGCACCCCAAGTCGATCCCCTGGTTCGTCTCGGACGTTATTCCCAAGGACTTTGGAGACCTTCTCAACGCCCTGGCGGACCCTCAGGCCTTCTACTCCTCCCTGACCGAGGACGAAAAGCACGCCGACAAGGTTCCTCAGCCTCTTTCCGAGAAGGAAGTTGAAGAACTTTCGTTCCTGTTCCAGAGATGGAGCGGATTTCACTCCGAGGGTCAATTGACTATCCGTCCGAACCGATTTTGGACAGAGGCGGGTAGCTACTGGAGACTACCAAAGACAGCACCCACGCTCTACGACGACCTGAAAGAAAGCGAACTGGTTCTATTCAAGGGCGATCTCAACTACAGGAAGCTGACTGGTGATGTATGCTGTCCCTCTATCACGTATGCGAGATTCCATCACTGATCACAACCGTCTTCCAGGCTGCTTGGGATCCAACCACGCCATTCGTCGACGCCATCGGTCCTCTCGGTCCCGAGTCCGGTGTTCGCGTCCTCGCTCTTCGCACATGCAAAGCCGACGTCGTGGTCGGACTTCCCCACGGAGAAGACGAGAGGCTGAGAGCAACCGAAGGTGGTGGCGGCGACAGCGGCGCGCGCAAATGGGCCTGGAGCGGCAAATGGGCGGTCGTGCAATTCTGCGACGGCAAGAAGGCCTGATTGACGCGAACCAGCGCATCAGCGACCATGGCCGCCTACCCCTGGCTTGTGAGATGCATGTGTTGTGTGCTGGGTTGCTGATAGAGCTCTGTTTAGACCACATGGGCATGCTATCGTAGACAGACGGTTATATTACCAAGATTCCGGTCAATTGCGGAGATGACAATCGAGAGAACCCAAATTGGGATCCACAGTAATCGCGATGCTGCGAAGTGCGCCTTTTCAGTGACAGTGCAGGATTGCATGCAACGCTGAACTATTCTCGCTCTCACCACCGTCGCCATCAAGCATCAACACCATTGCCGAGAGTCTCAAACAGGATCCGCGACGTCAGCACCTGCGGCTCCGTAAACCAATGCCCACAGCCATTGCCTTGCCAGATTGCGTCGTCGCAATAGAGTCCTCCTTAGCGCCCTCCTCCTGGGCAGCCTTAACGCCTCTCCCCCTCCCCCCAACAACCAAGGGAAGCATGTCAGAGCCACCGGCGCTCAGACGCGCCAAGCAGCAACCGCGACAGACCCTCGGGCTTCTCATGACTCCCCAGCACCAGCAACAGTTTTCTCGTAGCAGCCACCAAGGTGTCGCCCAGCACACCCCCCCCCCCACCTCCGTCCACACGACCCGAGCGTCCCGAACGTGGACGCCGACGGACGGACGGCCGCCGCTGCCGCCCCTCTACCTCCACCTCCACCTCCACCTCCACCTCTCGTCGCTCGACCACAGCCACCTGACGACGTGTCCAAGGGCCAACCCGGCACGCGCGAGGCTCTTCGGCCTTAACTTACTCTCGCGACACCCGGACGTCGTCGGTTTGCCGGGCGCCGGCCGCCGGCCGCCGAGGCTCCTTGTGGCTGGCTGTCTGTGCTGCCGGTTTCGCCGTGTCAAGGGCGCGGTTGCGGTGTCGAAGGCGGGGCTGGCAGGGCTTGGTGACGGTGGCGCGGTGATGGGCGGGTGCGGCGCCGAGAGGGTGGCCGAGGCCGGTGGGGGGGTGGTGCGGGGTCACTTTGTCTGGAGTGGATTTGGTGTTGGTTTGTGTGTTGCTGTTGTTTGGAGCTATCGTTTGCTGCTGCTGTGGATCCTTGGCTGTGGTGTTCGGTGGTTGGATGGGGGTTGACGTTGTGTTTTTGCTGGGGCGTTCGCGAAGAGGGTGATGGGTTTGGAGCTGCGGGGTTGAGAAGCGCCGATGTGACGACTGGTGGTGGCCGGAACGAGGGTTGGAAGTTGGGAGGGGCGTGGCGGAACTAGAGGTTTGGAACTGTTGCGCTCGTTGATGCTGCTGACATGGGGAGTTCCGAAATGTAGGGCTTGAGAAGAAACGTGGTGGTATTCTTCTTCATCTGACAGAAGTTCCGCAGATCAAAGAAGGAATTGGGGAGAATTCGATGCCGGAGAGGGAGGAAAAGCCGAAGCACATTGCCGTGTGAGAGATGAAGTCATGATGGGTTGCGACTCGGGAGGTACGGGGTACGAGTATAGAGATATTGGAGAAGTAGTCGCTACGACGTGGCCTTCATCTAAGACACGAACGGCCGCAAACGCTAGGACGCGGGTGTTAGTCGATCATATATATATCCCGCCGTCAATACCGACAGGATCTGCGACTCTATCGTCCATGACTTCTGCTGTCAAGCAATAACAACCGAGGGTGCCAGAGCAGCGTCAACGTAGGTGACTTATGCGGCAACAAACAAGAGCGACGACGCCGACGACGACGACCGGGATGGATGATGTTCTTTCTTGTACTTCCAGTCTGACCGACATACCAGTACTCGAGTGTCCAAGCACCTCCGCAGCAGAGACCAGAGTCGTCAAACCCGCCGTAGGGATGTCTTCTCATCAGCCGGCAACCAGCACCGTCATTGACATATTGTATCGGCCCGTCGTCACGCGAGTTGCCGCGCCGTGGTGTTCTCCGCATCCAGACTCGACTCGACCAGCCGCCATCCGAGACGACTGAATCGAGGCACAAGTCATGGATGCAGGCAGCGCAGGACTGACACACCTCGATACCATGCGCGAGTAGGACATTGACGACTGCGGTAGCGAATAGAGATGAATGTGACATGTGCGCCATCGCACTTCATCTACCGCACACGAGAGAGATTGACGAGGTCTAGATCGCAGATACATCCCCGACGTCCACTCCAGCCTAAAATTAGTTATATGCCGACGAGAGCGTTAGTTATCCCACGATCAACCACCGTCAAGTAAACGAGTCACGACCCCCCCAACCCCGCCCATCGTTCCATCACCCCGTCGTCCCCGGCCCGCGGTTCACGGCGAGATCTGGCTAGCCTTGCGCCCGCCCCCGCCGGGCGAGTGATATGTAAGTGATGGAACGAGGCAGCGAAGCTTCCGAAACGGCTGCCACACCATCTGCCCCGACGCGCTTGTTTTAACGTTAAGGGAACGGAAACACAACGTCCGCGCATTCGTCCCAGCGCTCGGGGTTTTCCGACAAGGCGTGCTCGAGTCGGTCTTCTGCTCCTGCCTGTGCTGGTTGTGTCGAGAGGGCTGGTTGGGTTGGGAGGCCCAGGGCGATGGGCGGGTGGGTGATGGGGGTAAGTACTGTAAGATACATAACTTAGGGGTGTACCGGTGGGTTGGTGGTCTTGTTATTTGAAACCGATCCCAAGGCACTCGTGCGAAGATGGTCGACGCGGCATCCTCATTCGCGGATTTTTTTCTGGCCACCATGTCTGCCCAGTCGTGCGGAGAGTCGATGCGACTCTTGGATCGAGACGGCGTTATTGGATGTCGTTGACTTGCTTGGTTCTTTTTTTTCTTCCCACTCCGTTTTGCTTTCTGGCGTGCACGTTTTCTGATGGCTTTGCTTTGCTTTGCTTTGCTTTGCTTTGCATTTCAGGCCGCCAGCAGGACGTGATGCGATGCGCTGCGCTGCGCTGCGTGGTTGAAAGCGCCTGCATGATCTTGTATCCCATTCGGTTGTTCTACCGATGCAGGCTGTCGTGGTTTTGTTTTCCCGCCCGTTCACCGCCAATGATTGCATTTGTATGGGAGGCCCTCCAATCAACGAAGCGCACAGCATTTGGATTATTGACTTCTTGTAGACCTCTGTTGATGGAGCTGAAGCATGTCAACAAAAGCTACAATCATGCACCTACCTTGCTCGGCCTCAGGCAAGCTGGTCCAAGGCAGTCAAGTCGGCCGAGTCATCGCGCGTCCGCATTGACTACCAAACCGCGTGTGTCATGCTAAGGTACGGTACAGCAAGCTGCAAGTAACTCTGCAGCTGAAGTTCGAGGCCAGACGAACAAGCAGACAGGCCCCCAGCACCGCACGTAGTCTCCGGCACCGCGACGACAGCAGCGGTGTGCCTTGCCCGCATCCCCCTCGCCTCGCTCCCCCCCGCCGCCCCGGAGCTGAAGGATCGACCTTGTCGGCAAGGATGGAAGCGGGCGGGTTGGAACAGCTGCAGCGGCTGGGAAACCCGTGTGTTGGGTGGTCGCCGGGCATTTGAGAATAGAATGGATTCGAAGCGAGCGAGCAGGCGGACGAAACTCGTTGCTCCTAACGTTACCAGGTCCCGTATCCGTACATACATGTACACCCACCATTCTGCCGTCGGGGAACGGCATCGGGCGTGCCGTCGCATCCTCGCGCATCCGTCCAGACGGCCCAGACGGTCCAGACGGTCCAGACGGAGGGGCCGAGGAGTCGACGATGTGTACATGTGTTGGCATGGTGAGCGTGCCTTTTTCGCCATCTTGTCCTCTACCGGCATCGCAGTTTGGATTTGGAAGGCATGTACACATGTACCTAGAAGCGGTTGTGGTGTCGCATGGCCAGATGCCGAATCAACGCAAGGTTTTTGCTCTGGCATGCGCAGATCCCGTGCGCTTCTGCTGCATGTGCTGTTCCGGGCGATTGGACGCGAAAAAGCATCTTGCCTCTGACTTGGTGGAAGCATCCGGCACTTGGGAACGGGGGAGGGGTGTGGTGTGGTGTGGTGGATATGGGCGGGGTGTGTGATTTGAGAAAATGCGTGGCCCCCAGCCTTGCCCAAGTTACTGTGCCTATGCAGCCTATGTTTCTGTTTATCGATGAGGCGATCGCAATCGTTGCAGCTCCTCTTTCTTCCTTCCTCGGTACCGCATCTCCGTTCGGGAGCCCTGGGCGCCCCCCAACGGCCGTGAGGCGAGTGGTTAGTTACGACCTTCCGCTTGTGTCGGTAGCGTGGGTCGAGGAGATGCAAGATGGGGCTGGGACCAGGTATTCGGTTCATGCGGAGACGGAGAGAAAGGAATGGCCCGCCCAGCTCCGCGCCCCGAGAGATTCTGTGCGTTGCGATACGGCAAGTTAAAAGCTGTGTGGGTCGGGGAAATCTGCAATGCGAGTCGGGCATGAGGCGGCGTCCGCTGAACAAATCGCGGAGCAGCCTCCTCCTCCAGCCGGCAAGTCTTCAGCCGCTAATTCGCATGCAACTGCCCGCCTGAACACGAAGGTGCTGCTTTTCTGGCAATTGTTGAGAGGCGGTCCCAGGGGTGGAGGGTGGCTTCGCCGCAGCAAGCAGGAGAGCGCTCCGTCAACTTTTCTGGGTCGACAGCTGCGACTGGAGGGAAAGGGGGCCCGTAATTCTTGGCTGTTAAACCACCTGGGCAGACTTCACCATATGGAGGTACAAAGTACATGGCATGTGGAAAAGCTTCAGCGCGTCCATCACACGCGAGAGACGCGCCATCGTAAGGTCTCGGTCACGTCAACACCGGCATGTGTGTGCGTGAGTTTGCCTGCTGAGAATCTAAGTTAATCGTGGCGACGAAAGCTTATGGCTTTCGAGTCAGCTTCAAGATGCAGTGAGCACGACATACGTCCGTAACATCTGTAACCACACCGTTATAGTGCGATTAGATGCACGTTTGATGACAGTTGACTGTAGTTTGCACGTCGTAGGATCGCGTCAACAACGCTAAGCTGATACTCGCGGCGCGCATCGCCCACGCTATAGCGTAGTTATGCAGGGGTTTCTGCCTTCAAAACTTGTACAGGAGACTTCGCCCTTATGCACGCTTGGCCTGAACGTGCGAACGCAGAGGGCAATGTTGAGCATACAGTCGTTGGAGATCCGGGTTACTTGTCGATTCTAATCGGACGCTTCAAGCCTCCATGGCATTAAGTTAGCCACAGCAATCTGCAGGTACGTGCCCCTGCCGTTGGTGCCCTTCAGCTTGCAGCCGCGGACAGCATGAGGGTCAACGGAACCAGCCTCTACAGCTCCGGCAGCAATAAAGCTAGACGCGACCTTCGGAGGCCGAGGCGAGGTGGAGCGCATAGTTTCGCGGATCTTTATTGGCTCCGCCCGAGATCCACGAAAAGTGTACGATGTGCGAAACATTTCAAATACTAGCTGCAAAGAGTCGGAAGCTGTTCCGATTCTTACGAGAAGCAGAGGGCCAGGTAGCCGGCTTATGATTCCGCGAGGATATGAGGCCCTGACTTCCTGCAGGTACCGGCAGCTACAGCGATACCTCCGAGAGACACAACGTCGTCGAGTCGTCGTCGTCGTCGTCGTCGGCTCTCCGAAGTCGGGAAATATGCTGATGTTGCGCCTCCGAGTGGTCCGGTCCGCGTGGGGATGCTCGTACATACGTACACGTTCGGCACATCATGAGTGGTTTGCAGAGTCGATCGGAGCGAAAATCTTTGCCGGCTGCTCAGGCTGGCGGTCGCGGGTTATTACGTATGTACGCACCTGGATGCGAGAGCGCGACGTTGAGGGGCTGAGAGAGGGGCGAGAAGGTTTGGGCTGGCTCGAGGCCGTCGGCAGGGTTCTCCATGGACGAATGCTGCAGCAGTTGCTGACGGGCGTGGAGCCGTCACGCTTGACATCATTGCTGCAGGTACAGCGGGAGCTAGAGCGCCAATTGCACCAAGGGGGGAGCGTACCTGACGACCGCATTATGGGAGGCCGCGATGCGCGGTGATCTTTTCTTAGCAGCCGTCATACAACACTTACTCAAGCACAGCGCCGCGAAGGGTCCGCATGCTGTCAGTACGAACACTTTTGATCAACTGAGCGTGTACCATTGGCGAACATGGTAGCATTGAAGTCCTTCAACAGCAGCACGCGTTACATACCTTGCAATGCCTGCGTTTGGCAGTTGCACCAATGTCGGAAGCATGTGCGCCGAGTCCCGGTGCGAGAGGTACTTCGTGGTTGACAGAGGGTACAATTGATTGACCTTTACGAAGGTTTTCGATATGGTTAGGGGGTCCAGCGACTTTCGATCGGCCGCCAAGGTCAGTAACGTTATGCTCTTCTAACGTTAGTCGCCACTACTTCTGCTGTGGCGCTCCTCTCAACGGCAACGAAAGTGGGAGAATGCGCCACAAGAGTCCGGCATCCAGGCGTTGCACGTCAGTAACGTCGGTCGGGAAAGCGTAAATGGCACGATAATCGTCGTTCCTGTTGCTGCCTCAACCAGCGCCTAGTCTGCCGCTGCTGAGCCGTCTCCGCTCCATTTCCTGGTCGCCGTTGCACGGCAGCAATGCGCCGCACCTGGTGGCGGCGAACGGCATGAGAGTCATCATGCTGTACTCGACACGAAATGCACCGGCTTAGCGCTTGTCCTCGGCGAGGGAGTTGCGGACAGCAAGTCGCGAGTGAGAGCAGCGGTGTACTGTAAGTTGAGGTACTGTAGCTGCACGGCTGAGGTGCATGCAGCCAGTGGCAGGCTGGGCGGCCTGAGGAGGAGAGAAAGCCGTGGCGAGACGGTCGAGAGGTGGTGAAGAAGGCGCTGCAGCGGTCGACGGGGGAGAGCCATGTACCGTCGACGGGCGAGACTTTGGAGGTGGCCTGGGTGTCGCGTGCGCTGGTGCAAGCACACCAGGGGCAGCAGCTCGGGGGGGAGGGGAGGGAATGGACAGCTGAGTTCCAACGTCCACGGTCCTGGGGTCCCTATCGTGATCGTGGCTCTGAAACATAGATGAAGCCGCGCCCATACACCGCCCGATGCAGTCGCCGGTCCCAGCAGAGACGTGTCCGCACTCGACCTTGGCATGAGTTACAGTAAGTTGCCGTTATGCTTGACAGAGGGCTGGCTGGTCGACGATGCAGCAGCAGCAGTGCCGGTCCCGATCGACGGGCCTGCGGCGTTGCTGCCCATCAGCTTCCCCGCGCGCGACGGTGGCGGAGGAGGAGGAGGAGGAGGAGGAGGAGGAGGATCTGGATAATAAGATTGCTTGCTTCCCGATGAGGCGTGGAGAGATAGCGGGCTGAGGGCTGTGAGCAATGGGCAGAGTCTCTCTCTCTCTCTCTCTCTCTCTCTGCTTGGCGACCGTTGGGCGGGCTTGGGACGTGAGCATGCAGCGCTCTGACTGGCGTGGGCACAAACTTCTCTCCGGCCCCAGCGGGAGTGTTTAGTGTATCGGTCCGTCGACAGGCGACTGGCCTGCTGCAACTGCACGGGCAGGGGTTTCGTGCGGCTGGCGGTGCGAAATGGCCGGCCGGGCGATGGATGGCCTTCATTCGCTGCATTTTGCAAAAAACCTGGGCCCGCGTTGGGCAGCCCAGACAGCCAGACAGCCAGACAGCCAGACAGCCCAAAGATACAGACAGCCCAGAGATACAGCCAGCCCAGAGATACACACGGTAACATAACGTCAACTTACCGTAACTTGACTTGTCCAACGTCGCGGCCAGCAGCAGGACGGCAATCATCACACACAGCCGACTCCCAGCGCTCTCCAGCTCTTGCACGAGCCAGGAGCTGGACTCGAGCACTCGAGCACTCGCACTCGAGCACTCGCACTCGAGCACTCGCACTCGAGCACTCGCCGAGGAAACGGCGCGCGTGGGCGACGAGGATGCGACTCTTGGGCGAGTCGTTCGCGGCCATGCTGAGGCAGATTCATATCTCTCATCACATCACACACAGTGGTGGACTGGTCGCGGCCTAGGACACTGACGCGGTAAGGAGCCGTCAGCCAAGTGGCACGATGGATCCCCGGCCGACGACAGTGGAGCAGCTGCTGATGAGGGATGGTGGTGGTGGGTGGTCGACGAGTGCCCAGGTGCTTGCGAGCGGGTGGCAGAGCGCAGAGCGCAGAGCGATCGGTACCAGCCCGTACTGTACGTACAATCGAGTGTACCGGTACTTATTTGTTACTGCATCCTGGCAGCACAGCAGACCCCTTGTCCCTGCCATCTGGGCGCTGGCTGCTTTTCTCCACCAGCACCAGCGCAAGCACCAGCACCAGCGCAAGCACCAGCAGCGCAAGCACAAGTGCAGCTGCTGCTCTCTGTCTGCAGCCCTCATGTGCGAGACCCCCGACCCCCGAAACCCCCCCCCAGGGCCGTGCCTGGCACTGGGGCCGACCCCCTCGACGCAAAGCAGCGCCGCGCCGTAAAGCCGTGCACCTCAAGTCACGGATCTGCAGTGCAACGAGAATCGCCGCTGTCCATAAACATTGCCCTGCCCCTTCAGGCCCCGTGCTGATGCCAGCTACCTCTCCAACTCCCCGTCCCCGACCAACTGACTTCCCCTCCCGTTTTATGCTGCTCCTTGGCCTGTCTACTATCTACTGGGCCTCCTAGTGCCGCCTCTGCTGTACCCAATCCACCCCCATATTATCTATCCTCTTTCCGCCGCCTCACGCCCTGAGCCGCACACTCTCCCCCACCATCTCTTGTATCCAGACGACTACTCCCCACCTGCAATGGACTGAGCGCCTCTAGGCCCGGCTGCCATCTCATCTCGCTCGCTACTGCCAACCCCCCGTCCCTCTTTCCGTCCTACCACCTGACGTAAGTGCACAACCCGCCCTCTTCGGTGCGCCTCCATGTTTGTGCTTTTGTGGTGCCCGCTCTGTCATTTTCCTCAGCCGCTCCTTTGAATCTCTTCGCCTTATGTTGCTATCTTGCTTGCCCATGCATGCGAAATTACCCTGTCCAGGGACCAGGGCTTGCTGGCCCATTCCGTGCTCCGCGCGTTGCTGACCTCCAATATAGCAACACTCCCACCTCGCTCGTCACCTGCACCGCCGCAGGTCCAGCCTGGCTCGCCGGTCCCTCACTCTTTCCCCCCCCGCCCACGCTTTATCCTTCACATGCTGCAACAAGTCTTGCGTCCCAACTAGCACATCAGCATTATGCACGTCTTCAACAAAGCACAGGCGCAAATCCGCTCCAGGCAGTCCTCCTTTGATGCCACCGCTTTCGACGAGTCACCTTCATTTGATCTCATACCTCCGCCCACCGCATGCTCGACTTCCAGCCGCACCAAGGAATTGCCCTCTCCCCCGGGCCATGCTTCAGGGGACTCGAGCGTACGGAGGACTTCTATATTCGCGCGTCGGGCACGCAGCAACACAGCAACATCCAATTCCTCCTTGTTCTCTCGCGCCGAGGACTCCGACAGCTATCTCCGACGTAACTCTCGAGACTTGTCTTCCAATGGGAGTCAGACAAGCCTTCCGGACAGCGCCGCATCCAAGCCGAAATCCCTCTTTCCACGTGGACGGCGTTTGAGGCGTGAGAGCAGCAGGCTCAACTCAATCACAGGCGTGGAAGAAATCGAGCCCGTGGTAGACAATGGGAAGAGGTCGTCGTATCTACGCAGAGGAAGCAGGAAGGGTTCGACTCAACTCGAGACGCCGGAGCAGTGTTAGTCCTTGGTTCCTTTGTTGGTAACGTTAGTTATCGTTGCTGACTGGCTCCCCAGTCGCGCTTAGACGTCGCAAAATCTCCGGACCATTCGACTTCCACCACCTCACCCACACCCAACCGAAACAGTTTCCTGCGCTCGAGAGGACAAGTCAGAACGAGCTCGTCGCCGAGTTCTGGGCTCACAGGGCCTCGCAAATGCCGCACGCGGGGTTGCGGGGCATCAAGGCCGAGGATCTTCAGTTCAGCAACTTCTCGTCAGAAGCGCTGAGCAGTGCAACCCCGTCCGCCAGTGGTTGCTCTTCCGTCTCGCAGACCTCCCCAGATATCAGCCCGAAAGGGTCACGTGAGGTGTTGAGCCACGGACCGCGCTCGCCCGCTGGGCATCCGCCGAGCATCCACCATAGCCGGTCGTTCGGTAGTTTCTCGCGCCCACTTCCTCCGGTTACATCGGCATCAACATCCTTGCCAACGCATGTTGCGCCTCGTAGGACGACCGTCCAGCTCGAGGACGGGAGACGAAATTCGGGCTTGTGGAACGAGGCACTAACGTTGCCTCCGGGTGCACACCGTCCGTCCACAGCCGAAAGCCTCGATACCGTCACTGCAGCTGCTCCTCACATTGCTCACGCAATCACTACCCCAGATGACCAAGCGTTGACTTTTCCTGCTGTGTCGCCGGCTTGGAGCACCGATCTGGAGCAAGTGCCCGAAGAGCCAGAGGGCTATTTCACCCGGCGATCCACACAGCAAAGCGTCCTATATTCACCATCGCCCGAGGTCTCTCCCAAGCAGACGGACGGCGATGCCGTGCGTCCCCTGGACCAGGTTGATGAGAGCGCAGGGACCCCTGTGGAGCAGATGAGTTTCCACCAAGAGCTACGATCCTTCGCCGCATCGCGCGCTGGGAAGCATAGGCCCATGTCAATGATGTCCGACACCCTTGGCGCACCATTCATTCCTCGCAAGTCTTCGGCTGCTTTGCCGACTCTGGAGCGGGCTGCGACCTTCAAGAGACGTTCCACACATCGTATCATGGACTCCTCCTGGGAAGACGACATTGATTACTGCTACGAGCATGCCCTCGAAGCCGAGTGTGACTATGACTGGGATCGCACGTCGAGTTTCGGAGGCGGTGACAGATATATGGCGAGGGAAATGAGCTTCGTGCCCCCGCATACACCCACGATTCCGGAGGAATGCGAAGAAGATCTCATCAGTCCTCCAAACAACAGGCAGTCGGGAACTGATTCATTCCTTTTGAACCCGGAGCAGCGGGGCCTCACGGTGCCAGCCCCAGGTTCCATGCCCGACCTCGACTACAAATCGGCCAACTCGACCTCCACCACTAGCGTCTTGACACCGTTGGACGTGTATGCGACCCCGAATAACCGATCAACGGTAGTTCACTCCGGAGACGCCGAAGGCTTCGGCTTTACTCCATCGTTGCTCTGCCCGCCTGACTACAAGAATGATGTAGAGAACGAGGATTTGATGTACGAGGACATGTTGAACGATTATGAATCCTCTGATCGCCACTACCCTCTACTGAACAGCCGCTCCGCCAACACTCTCAGCATTGGGGCAGAGTCAAGCCAGAGCGCCAGACATAGCATGGGTGCCAGCTCATATGACAGCAGCCTGCAATCTGCGGCGTGCTCTTTGGCGTCCCCTGTCCGTCGGTCCAGAGGCTCCATGGGCTCCGTGCCGGAGCTTGTGCATAGCCGCAGGGCTCGCAAGACAATGGAGAAGATGGTTGATCAATTGTCGAAAGACATGCAATCAACCCTAGCTCATCTCGATGACGAGGAGGGCAATGACGGTTCCGCAGCGACAGCGGGACAGACGTTCTTTGCCGACACTGACGATAGCCGTCCTGCCACTGCCGAGGAACAGCGATCCCGCCCTACGACATCAGCCGGCCAAGCTACCAAGACCTTTGGTCCAACGACACCCCCACAACACAAACACAACCGCTCCGACGCCTCCGAAAAGCTGCTCAACGGGACGCCGGCCCTCAGTTCCCCGAACAGGGGGCCTCGCAGCCGTGCCGCCAGCAACGCGCGTCGACCCAACCAGGCCTACACGCTGTCTCTGTTCCCAGCGCCGCCCAAGGCTGCCGAGCGTGAGCCCTGAGGAATCCCATCATGCGTTGTAGAATATCACCCAGATGAAACATCTTACCTCTCCTTTACACTGCCCCCACTGCACAGTAAACATCTGTCATCCGCCCGCTCGCACGTGGCTTTTCTTTCCGTCGTCTCTGCTTTCCTGTTTCAACCTGCAGCGTCTGCATACATTTCATCTGTCTACTCACATCACTTTCGCGCGCTCCCTTTTTCCAGCCGAGCATCATGATGCTATGTATTATCTCAATGACCGGGTCTCCAAAGAAGGGTTGAGCTCTTTTTCGGGTTTGGGGAGCAAGGTCGGTCGGGGTATCCATCAGGCACCACAGTCATCGTTGTCATTGTCATCATCATCAGCATCAGCATCATTATCACCGTCACAAAAAGTACGTTGGCTTTTGATAGGTTCACTGTCCTTTTTCGGTTAGCGCAGAGTGTTTGCTGGAGTTTCTCTGCTTTGTCGACATTTTCTGCCTCGCGCATTGTTTCCTGGTGGCATTGCTTGTCAGAGCTATTTCTGCTGTTGCTATTTATGTTTGCTGCCTATTGCGCTCAATGGCAAGAGGGGGAAATTGGTTGTCTTGGTCTTCACATGTTTAGGGCACAGTGGTCATGGAGCCGGTTTTGGCTAGCGGGAAGATGGCAAAACATGTGAAGACATGTAGGAGAATGCGAGGGATAATGGTCGATTTGGGATGGCACAGAGGAGGCTGAGAGAGCTCTCGCAGCGAGATGTGGACTTGTGCATTGAGCACTACAGATGGCAATAATCTGAAGAAGCTTGCTCTGCAACAGA
This sequence comes from Saccharata proteae CBS 121410, assembly GCA_010015785.1. Classification (NCBI taxonomy): domain Eukaryota; kingdom Fungi; phylum Ascomycota; class Dothideomycetes; order Botryosphaeriales; family Saccharataceae; genus Saccharata; species Saccharata proteae. Next base: position 267,078 of record ML978719.1, read on the forward strand.
AATCGCACGTGAAATCCTGCTTGTTTACTTTCCAACATGGTCGAGGAATTAACCGACGTACGCCGATAAATGATTAGCTTTTAGGATGACGCCGGTCCAAACTATCGAATCGCTTCCCACTCCCACGGTCCCCGCAAAGTTTAGTAGTGCTCGCTAAGGCGGAGGAGCTCTTTCGCGAACAGCCCGAGCTTCGATCTCTATCCGAAGCTCCCTCGGACCTTCATTTACCAACATTTACATCTCGATTCGCCAGCGCCTCCTTCGTCACCTTGTCGCTCCTCCCTCCAGGCCTCTCCTCACCATGGTCGACCCCTCGAGCAGCGCATCGCCGCCCAAGACCCCGTTCGGCCGCATCGCCAGCCTCAAGAACTTCCTGCCGCTGTCCGAGGAATCGGTGCTCTCGACCCGCGGCCAGAACCTGCCATCGGTGCTCCAGAATGCCTTCAGCAGCTCGGCCGGGTCGCGGCGCCGGGGCAGCAACGACGCGGGCTCGGATCTCGAAGCCGCGTCGTCGACGCACACGCACGAGCAGTGGACGAGCAGCGTCACTGGCAGGGACACGCCCGAGCATGAGAGGAGGCAGAGTCTTGGTGGTGCTTCGGTGCTGATGACGCCGCAGATGCGGAGTCAGAGGTTGATCGGGAATAGCAATCCTAGATATAGATGGTTGGTTTGGGGACCTTCGGGGTGCATGTGCGGTGGGGCTAATGGGTTCTGCTTGCAGGCAGCAATACTGGAAGACGGAAGAGGAATTGAAGAAGATGAAGAAACCCATGTGAGTAGTGTCGTCGCGCTTGGCGTGTTACTGCTTGCGCCTTGTGCTTTTCTTGTGCGATTGCTCCACCTCTGTGATGCGTTGCTTTCTGGGAGAGGTCGCCATGAGCTTACCATCCCGGCGAGCGCAGACGCGAATACTACGAGCGCAACAACTATTTGATCCAGCAATACGTTTACATCGACCGCCTCCTCGATTCCTCTCTGCCCCACAACCTCATACAAGAATATAACCAGCCGAATGTGAATATCCCTGATACCATCTCCGAGGAGTCCCGCACGGAACCTCCTTCACCATACATTGGTGGCATGGACGAGAATGGCAATGGCAACGGCCACAACGGTGTGGCAAAGGTCAAGCGGACCCCAAAGAACTTGTACAAAGTACCGGACGAGGAATCACCTCTGCTAGGCGACCAAGAGGAAGATGAGACGGACACGCCGAACTCGATGCCTCTCTACGAGCCAGAGGAGGAGACGGGCAGTGGCCACAAGATCGTGGCAGTCGCGATTTACATCAATCTGGTCGCCAACACGCTTCTCTTGATCCTCAAAATCATCGTCACCATCCTGACCTCCTCGCTCTCCGTCGTCGCCAGTTTGGTCGACGCGGCGCTGGACTTCCTCAGCACGGCCATCGTATGGGTCACCACGCATCTCATCTCCCGCCAGGACCAGTACGAGTACCCTGTTGGCCGACGGAAGTTGGAGCCCATTGGAGTGCTGGTCTTCTCCGTCATCATGGTTACGTCCTTTTTCCAGGTTGCCTTGGAAGGTTTCCAGAGGCTCAACTCGGGGGAGCATACGATTGTCCAGTTGACAATTCCGGCGATCGCGATCATGGCGTCGACGGTCGTCATCAAATTTGCCTGCTGGCTTTGGTGCCGGCTGATCAACAATTCGAGTGTGCAGGCGTTGGCGCAGGACGCGATGACGGATGTGGTGTTTAACATCTTCAGCATTATCTTCCCGTTGAGTCAGTTTCCTCCCGCAGCATGTAAAAGTTCTTGCAGTTCCAAATACTGACATCGAAAACCGCAGTCGGCTACTACGCCAAAGTCTGGTGGCTCGACCCCCTCGGCGGCATCCTCCTCTCCTTCTACGTCATCATCAACTGGTCCCGCACCTCCACCACACACATCCGCCAACTCACCGGCTACGCAGCCTCCAAGGACGAGCGCAACGTGCTCCTCTACCTCACGATGCGCTTCGCCAAGACGATCAAGCAGATCCAGGGTCTGCAGGCGTACCACTCGGGCGACAAGCTCAACGTCGAGGTCGACATTGTGCTCGACGAGCATATCAGCCTCAGGGACGCGCACGATCTGGGCGAGAGCTTGCAGTATGTGCTTGAGAGCGTGCCGAGTGTTGATCGCGCATTTGTGCATCTCGATTACGCGAGCTGGAACCTGCCGACGCATATGTCGCAGGAGGATTAGATTTCGTTTCTCTTCACCATCTCCATGTTTTGTTCTCCATCTTCCTCTCTTTTTAATCTTCTCTTGTCGAAATATACCCTGGGTTTTGCCGTGACGGTATCTGCTGTAAGCAAGATTGGAATTGCACTCGCTCCTGCGCCCTGCTGTAGAAGATGCTTTGTTCTAGATTTCCAACATCGAAAAGTCATTTGCCCCTTTTGCTTGCTGCTTGTGCCACGTTCTGTCACGAGCATGTTTTTAAGTATGCGTTAACTCAAACAGCCCCACCAAGGACGCATTTTATCAATGTCAGCAGACATTGCTGTCCTCCTGAGCGTTCCGAAAGCACGTTGCTACGTAGGACATTTCCCAGTGACTGGGAAGCTGTTCGGACCTTCGGCCGCCGCCGCTGGAGACAAGGCATCCTCTGCCGGTCAAGTACCAATGACGTTTATTGAAAGAATCAGGAACATGATTACTTACGTGGTAATGTACAGACAACGCGATATGTAGCCGCGGCCGCCCCTACTTCTCTGGTCTCCCGATCTGGACACTGAAGTAATACACAGAGAACTCACCAGCAAGCAAGCGTCGAGGAAATACAATAACAGTATACTACTGAGGAAACACCAGCAACGCCGTCAGGACCATGTACCCGTATCGGCATCCACTCGATCGGCACGGAGGCTACGACATGCGGGACCGACCGCGCAACGCACCACAAGTTCGTGGGCCAAGCCCTCAGACACGACGGCGGCTTCTGCAAGAATTAGGACAGGACCAACAGATCTACGCGCAGATGCGGCAGTTCGCCGACGCCGACGCATTGGAAGCGTTGAGAGCCGAAATGCGGATCAAGCAGGAAGCCCTGATGCCAAAAGCGCAGAACGCAGGAGTAAGGTTAGAAGGAGGAGCTGCCGTCAACGCGGCGACCAACCCAGCACCACCCCGACTCATCGGCCCCGTCCTCTCCCAAGAAGACCCTCGCCTCCCCCCGCGCGGCATCGCGAACGACGACCACGTCGCCCTCTACGACGACTTCGGCCCCCGCCACCTCCTCCTCGTCACGCTCGACAACCCGTCCCCCAACGCCGTGGCGCGCGCGCAGCACAGAAAGGATCTAGCCCGTCTCGCTCGGATCCGGACGGGGAGCGAGGTCGACGTTGCCAAGATGATCCAGGCGGGCGTCGATGGCAAGGCGTTTGACTTTGTGAGCGCGGGGCCCAGGGGCGATGTTTGGTGGGTGCGGAGGGGGAAGGAGGAGGTTGTGGACGCGGTTTTGGGGTTGGAGGTGTGGGAGGGGAGGATGTGGGTGCTTTTGGGGGTGGGGAGGGGTGGGGATGAGGGGGACTCGTTTGTTTTGCACACGCCGAAGGTTCGGTCTGTGGGTGTTGCTGCTGCTGGGAATGAGGGCGGGAAGGCGAAGGGGAGGAAGATGGGGAGGGTTGATGTCGAGGGTGGTGGTGGCGCTCTCGTCGACGGCATGCAGTTGAAGAAGAAGAAGGGGAAAGCGAAGCGACGGTGAGTGTCAGTCATCAGGGGCCGTGTCTATTGATATCCTTTGCCTGGCAGAATCAAGGCACACAAACCAAGCATCGTCTGGGCGTGCAGGAAGAGGCTTGGTGGTGCCGTGTGGTGTTGGGGTCCCTGTCGAGGACGCGGTGATTCGACACGGTTGATTCGATGGGCTATTAATTGTCTTACATATTGACAGCCCTGGAGTCTTCTTTAGTCGAGTCGCACACAATGTCAGCATTGCGAACTTCGCTCCGTCGGCAACTCCAGCATCCGTTCAACCAGCCGTCCATCCTTTGCAGCTGCGAGTCGTCCAGCCGTTGGCATACCCGTAACGTCAACGTTGCAGTACGGTATGGTGTCTTAAGTTATGTCAACAGCACCGTATCTCGCAGGCCATCATGGATCAAATCCTTCGGCCATGAAAGTCGCGGCCCGACACACCGCGCTGCCCGCGGACTCGCAAGGGGATGTCACTTCTTCTGGAGCCATCACCGACGCATTGTCGCACCCTCGACAGCAGCCAATGCATCGCGACCAACTGCGACGACCAACGTCGACGGCGAGTCCAGCCCCCATGTCTCTTTATTGGATCTCGAATTGATCAGCAACGCTTCTGCTCGAGCTGGACCGTGGCTGGACTCCTCGGGGCCAGTGCGCCGCCCTCCTCCAGCTCTCTCGCTTGAATCGTTGATGCTGCTGCATCTCAGCCCCGTGCGGGTGGGTGTGGTGGTATGCGTATCCCCGCTGCGCTCATCATCACCACCACCACCATTACTACCACCACCACCACCACCGCTGTCCCGTCCCCGCTGCCCGTGCCAAAGATATATCCTTTCCGTTCCCCGGGCGCCCCCGTCAGACCCACCCTCTTGCTTCGGAGCACTAACATGCCATTGTCGACATCATGTCGTCTCCTGCCACATTGCTGACTTCTTCATCCGCGGCATCTGCGACGGCGACTGCAAACAGCGTCGATGCGTTGACGACGACCTTCTCGCCGCCGGCAACGTGCACGCAGAACCATCTGACCATCCTGTCGAGCCCGGGGTACATGATCTGGGTCAATGAGCCTGGTGAGATGCCCTTCTACCTCTCAGATCCCTCTTCCATCCCCATCACCTGAGCGAAAGTGCCAGTGGATCACTCGCCATGTATTCCCGCACGCGCTAACTAATGTGTTTCCGCTCCCCCAGTCCCCGTCCCTTCAACAACAGTCAGCGCATGCTACCCCTCGCAATTCCTCGACGGCTACACGTCGACGTCGTCGTCCTCGATCGCGCCCTTCATCAGCCCGCTCGTCTGCCCCGATGGCTGGGTCACTGCCATGACGGGCCCGAGCAGCTACATCGCCTGCTGTCCCACGTAAACAGACCCCTTTCCCTCTAACATTCCGAATCCGTCGAATTTCTTTTCTTGTTTCTTTGCTGCCTTTGCGTCTTCTCCTTCTTCTTCTTCTTCTTCTTCTTCTTCTTCTCTTGTTTGCTTTTTCTTTTGCGTTGCCAGAAAGCGGGACCGTTCAATGCTGATTCGGTGCGTTCGACTTCTAGCGGTTACGAGCTTGCGCCGCCGACTGTGACGGTGAGTCCGAGTAGACCGGCTTATGGGGGTACTTGGTAAGTTCGCTCTTTTCCCCTTGCCCTTTTGTCTCGGGGAATATTCCGCCGTGGGGATCTTTCGTCCTAGGTATCTCTCGTTGTGGAGGTAATCCGTGGGGATATTCCACCCTGGGGAGATGCCATCACGGGGACGTTTCGTCGTGGGGATGTTCCATCCAGGCGGTACTACGTCAGGGAGATATTCCCTTGTGGATACTTCATTCTGAGGAAACACGAGAGCTAAGACATCCCGAACAGCTACAGCAACTTCGCCTCGGGCCAAACCGTCAACATCACAGTCTACAACAGCGCCAGTCTGGTAGCCACCTCGACATGGCTCGCCTCGGACTCGACCGATCAAGCATACGGCCATGTAATTGACGGTATTGCGGCGGTAAGTCCTCCACCCGCTTCCTTCCGTCGCCTCACGCAACCCAAATCACCAAAACCGAGTCGCTGGTAAGAACCGCTACATGCTCACACCCACCTCAAGTACATACCCACCACAGCCGCCAACGCCACCACCGCCGCAATCTCCACCCCTCCCACCTCCTCAACCCCCGCCCCCACCACCTCCTCCTCTCCCTCCTCCTCCTCCCTCTCCGGCGGCGCAATCGCCGGCATCGTAATCGGCATCTGCGCCCTCCTCGCCCTCCTCGTCGCCTCCACCTTCTTCCTCCTCCGCCGCCGCAAACACCGCCTCGGCCGCAGCCAATCCCGCACCCACGAAGTCGACGCCTCGGGCTCCGCCATCGCCGAAAAAGACGGCTCGAACCCTTACGCCGGCAACGACGGCAAAGCCGCGGAGCTGTACTCGCCGGCCGACACGACGGCGGAGCTGCCGAGTCCGCCGGCCATGCACGAGTTGGATGGGGGCCAGGATGGGTTTCCGGTGGAGATGGGGACGGGGACGGAGAGGGGGGAGAAGGAGGGGGGGAGGGTGGGGGTGGGGCGGGCGGTGGAGATGGAGGGGGAGGGGAGGTTGGATGGCGGGCGGAAGGAGGACGAGAAGCTGCCGGGTGATCGGTTCGTGCAATGATTTTATGAAAAGGGGACGGAGCGGGGCGGGGCGGGAGAGAGGGGTTGGGTGTAGGGTTGTTTGGGGCGTCTGGTCGGATCGGTTTGCGGCTTTGTTCGATATCTCCACCTGCTATCACGTATGTACGGCGAAATGAAGGAGGGAGTGAGTGAGTGACTGCGGGATTCCACGACCATGGCAATCATGCATCGGAGAAGCAGAAGCACGACGCAGGAACCGAGCCTGAACCAGCGCCCGCGCCCAAGAACTGCAACACCGACGATCGTCCAGCCCATGATACGAAGTAGGATACCCCAACCCGCGACATCAGAGAAAGGCTCGTTTGTTGAACATTTCCAATCCATTAGTTTAAGCGAGCTATGGTACCCGGAGCGTGAAGCCCTCCCACAGCAGCAACAGCAGCCGCAGATGACATGGCCGGGCGCCTTCCGATTGAAGAAACGAGTCCTAGCCTACGGACCCTCGATGTAGAAAAAACGCCTGACAGCCAGTGCCCGCTGGAGGGTCCGGTGTAGTAAAGGCACAACCGACGGAATCCGAAGCCTGACGCCAGCCAATGCAGGAAAAGTGTTCGAGAAGTGAAAGGAAGGGAAGCAAAAAAGGAGGCGTAGCCTGAACTACACGCTCCACCAGTGACGCCCGAACGCGCAGCCCACCACCTGACCAACCCTGACCCCCTACCCCTTTTGCAAAAGCCCCCGTTTGGAGGCCCCGCTCGCTCGCTGGAATCGCAGTATCAAGAGAGATTGAAGTAAAGCGGCATGTTGCAAGAAGCTTCTACAAAGAAACGACCGAGTGTGGGAGGAAGACCCCCCGATACCAGGTGAGCTGCGAAAATCACTGGCCGTACTTGAAGTTGCCAAACGCTCCGCCGGGCGTCATGTTTCCGAGACCGTGGCCGCCGGGTCCTGGAGTCCCGCTCGCCAAGCCCGCCGCGTTGGTGATGGGCGTGCTGGGTCCGCCGTCCCTGTGTGGCGTGCCGCCGGTGTGGAAGCCCATTGCAGCAGCGAAACCAGCTCCGTTGGCTGCGGTGGCCGTGTGGTTGTGTGCGGCGAGGGCCGCAGCTTGGGCTGCAGAGGAAGCGGGCGGTCCGACGCCGGTCAAACCCCACATCTGGCCGTTCATCTCGACGGGGACCTGGCCGTCGAAGATCTTGGTCCGCAGCTGCCAGAAGACATTGCCGGTAAGCCAGGCATCGGAGCCGGCTTGGTGCTGCGTGCCGACGCGCTGGCAGCCCAATTCGTCGGCTAGGTCCTGCAGGCCGGATTTGGTACCGACGTTTGTGACGATGCTAAGGGCCGAGCCGTTCAATGCGTTGAGGCCTTGGAGCTTGACCGCGTGGCGCCAGAGGAATTTGACGTCTAGGAGGCGGGGGAAGAAGATGCTGACTAGCCTTCGGTACTCTTCTTCATCGTTTGGCAGCTGTTGCGCCCAGAGGATCTTGACGAGGTAGGCGAAGTCGTAGCCGGAATGGAATGAGATCCAGTTGACGTCGTCGGAGAGGGCGAGGCCAGAAGTCATGAGGAGTGAGCCAAAGTCGTGCGGGTCGATGCCCATTTCGGCGTGCTTTTCAAAGTCACAGCCTGCTTTCTTGAGGACCTGTATCGAGTCCTCGTTGTACATGTCATCGTCCAGGGAGAATTGGAAGTTGAAAGTCCATGTGCACGGGCACATAATGAGATTGTTCGGGTAGCCGGACCGCTGAGGGAGATCTGTTTGCGCCGGTGGTATCTCGCCATCCACGGAGAAGAGTGTGATGCCGAGCTGTATGATCTTGAGTAGGTCCACGTTGCAGCGAACAGTTTGATAGTGATAGCTGGCTTTCGTCTGGAAGTCACCCATAGGCCTAGCGACCACTCCTGGGAACTCGGTATCCTTGCTAGGTGTATCAGCCTGTGACCATCTGGGGTGCGCGGGTTTCTTACCATGCTGATGTACGGGTATTTGTCCACCAGGTTCCTGAGTATAGCCATCTCCTGTGCCAAGTTGTTCTTCCACACCTCGCGTATCCTTCCATTCATCCCCTTTGAGCTTTGCGACGCAATGCTGGCAGCTTCATGGTCCCGCTGCTGTTGCAACGCCGCGCCATGAGCGAAACCCATCTGCGCTGCGTGACTCGCAAGACCTGTACCTCCTCCTCCACCTCCGCCAAGTCCTGCGCCGCCTCCAAAGCCTCCTGTTCCAGCATTGCCAGCGGCAGGGCCAAAGATGTTTATGTTTCCATTGGGATTGCCGGCGCCGAAACCGGGGTGTCCGCCCATGTTCTGTCCTTGGAGGCCTGCGTTGGCATGTTGCTGGAGATGCGAAGCCTGCTGTAAGGCATGCTGCTGGTTCAAGTGCTGGAACGGATTCGAGACATTGTGAGCAGGATACCGGCTCACGGTGGGCGGCATCCTTCTATCGAGAGGGTGAAGGCCAGGATCTAGATGGGACGGGTTCGCGGTGGTGCATGCGGGGACTGAAAGCGCGTCGTCGAGGCGTTCGAGATCTTGAACGTGGACAGTGGCGGGCTCGTTCTGAGAGATGAGATTTGGGTTGTGGCGGGGGTGGTGGGTATCGTGAAAGCCGGCGAGAGTCGGTGGTTGTCGAGGATGGAGAGCACGGCCGCGCTAAGAGCCAAGCGAGTGTACCCATGCGGCCAGTGACCAACACCATCCGACATCATCCCCACTCCTAGCACCCCATTGCGACTTGAATGCACAGTGAGTTGCCACCATGTGCGTTTTCATCTTATCGTCTGAAGCTATGTTTTGACCTTGGATAGATCGCAATGGCACCACCACGCGGAAGTCTCACCGGCTTTGATCCGCAGGAGCATGTCAGAGCTTCCCAGTACCCGCCCAGACCCGACCCGTGGGCCAGGCAGTGAGTAGCACCGAGCGATGGAGAACTCTCGAGCATGCTCTATATATGCTTGCTGATCATCCACTTCTGCACCAGCGAGGCATGGAGACACACCGGCCCATTCACCCGCTACAACCGCTTCAAGAGAGCCTTCCCTGGCCTCGGCATCGCGACCGTAGCCTTCGGCGTATACTTGGTATACGAAGCAGTCTTCCTCAAGGATGATCACGCACACGGCAAGGGTCACGGCGAGGAGCATCACTAGACCGCTTGCAGATGAGCTGCTTGGCTGAGCTTATGATGAGATTTGGCGCAACGGATGGGTATTGAGAGGGGTGCTTCTGGACGGGCTGTACATATGGAGTAGTACTGGTCCGACAATGATATCACGCATGGCGTCTGGCGGACGTGTTGCTGCCTGGTGCAGCCGCACCGTTCAAGATGAGCACTTCATGGCATTACCTTTGCTACTACTGCTGCGGGGCAATTGCTTGAGTTTCAACCGATGTAGAACGGCATGGTGTTCGTACTGTACCGGCATACTGTGAGCGGTGCTCGTATGCTATTGCATTCGGCGGCTACCCGGACGATTAACGGCAGTGCCACTGGAATTGACCAATTCGTCAGCAGTATCTAGCAGTCTCCTTGCCCACATGTTCATTGCGTATACATTTGCCAAAAGTACACAACCAGAAGCCGGGGTGACTAGAGTATAAGGGTTCCATGATTGGCCGGCTCGACAGCTTGATCGCCGCTGAGGCTGTAAGGCCGGGGGGTCCGGAAGTCTTCCCAACCCTGCAGGAGCGAATAACTTTAAGTCAACATCTGCCTGTGCAATCCCTCCTCGCCCATGGTGTTGAAATTATCCTATTATCCTATCCTCGTCTCATCGTTGTGCTGCTAGACAGCGAAAGTGGCAGCTTCCTCGTGCTGTATCGAGTGTGGGGCCGGACGCTCGTGCGTCACCTAACTTAGGGCGTCGTGTCGGGAGTGGATGCGGTGAAGAGCCGACAGAAGACTCCAATGTTGCGCCGGAAGTAATCGTCCACCACCACAACTTCCCCCCGAGTTGCCCGTCTTCTTGCATGTACGTACGGCATGCGAGCGACGAAAAAATGCCGCGCGTCTATCCTCCGATAGATGGCAGGACCTCTGCAGCCACTCTTACCCCGTCTGTTGTCGAGGCTGTGGCGGGGTTCTCAGCCGGAGTCGTCGCAACACTCGTTGTGCATCCCTTCGACGTTCTGAAGACGCGCCTACAACGTGAGTGGAAGCACTTGACCGGCACTCTACAAGATCTTGCACACTGACCTGAGCCGCGCAGTGGACCAGAATCAGCGACCACGATGGGGGAATTCATACCATATCATGCGCGACATTGTCATCAACGAGGGCAGTTACAAGGCGCTGTACAGAGGCTTGGTACCTAACATGATTGGAAACTCTGTCAGCTGGGCTCTCTACTTTCTCTGGTACGCGAGCGCAAGCAAATCACAGACGACGGATTGACGGCCTTGGCAGGTACCGCAACCTGAAGGACATCTTCCAGACATGGCGAGGGCCTGAGGAGAGACTCGCTTCATCCGATTACTTTCTTGCATCTGGCATCTCTGGTAAGGACCCGCAGAAACGGTGGACTGCAAGCGCCCGCTGACGCCTGCCCAGGCATCTTGACAGCTGTATGCACCAACCCGATTTGGGTCATCAAGACGCGCATGCTTTCGACCGGAGGTAACGACCCGCGAGCTTATCGTGGCATCCGTGACGGCACTGCCCAGATCATGCGCTCCGAAGGCCTCAAAGGCTTCTACCGCGGCCTTCTTCCGTCCTTGTTCGGCGTATCGCACGGCGCAATCCAGTTCATGGCATATGAGCAGCTCAAGCACTACCGCGGCTCGCAAATCGGGGGCAAGTCTGAACTGAGCAATTGGGACTACTTGTACTTGAGCGCGGTTTCAAAGGTGTTTGCCGGCAGTATCACATACCCGTACCAGGTCGTACGGTCCCGGCTGCAGACATACGATGCGGGATCCGCCTATCGGGGTGTGAGGGATGTCGTAACTCAACTTTGGCGCAGAGAAGGCATCAGAGGTTTCTACAAAGGGTGAGTGAGGCTAAGTTCATGGCTGTGGTTGACCGAGGAACAAGGAGATATTACTGACGGTCATCTAGATTGGGTCCAAACATTGTGCGAGTACTTCCCTCAACGTGCGTCACGTTCCTGGTCTACGAGAACACAAAGTTCTATCTGCCAAGGTTCTACGCGGAAAAGCAGGACGGGCTGTAGAATACGGACAGGGCGGACAGCAGGCGAGTATAGACTTTCTTGGCGAGCGTCAGGTACTTTTAGAGGAGCATACCGCTTGGCAGCATCGAGCAAGTCATTTCAGTCACTATTTCGGGTTTCCAACGCAGTGATGCCCCGAGTGTAGGAGTAGGAGATGGTCTGAGGAGGCCAAAGCGAGAAGCGCGGATCGGCTGATGGCCTCGCAGTGAGGCGGCGTGAGTATAGAGGCCTGAACGCCATGTCTAGGACTGACCGCTCGAGGCTCCTGTCGGGCTCATCCTCATTCGGGTTGTAGTGTCATCAGCGTTACACGATCTCTTTTGATCTCGCGTCGCTGCACGGGATCGGTAACACAGACGCATTCCGGAGCCTGGAATCGAGCATGCAAACGGCCGCCGACGCGAGCAGATACGAGTACTGCTGCTGAGCTGGACTTTATAGTATCAACCGCCGCCGTCAAGCTGCCAGCTGGCTGATGAGTCGTCAACTCGCCTCGACTCGCCTCAACTCGCCATCCTGCGTCGACAGGACCCACGGCGTGACGCGTCCAAGGCTGGCGCCCGCAACGCGAACAATGCTTTCGATAATAAACAGACTGACCGCCGCACCGTAGGATTGCTCCACTTGCTGCCCCGGATGGTCCAAGGCCAACTCACCCTAGCTGGACCGCTACCCCACGAGCCGACAGACCAGCGCGTCCCGACCCATGGTAACGTTGGAACTGTTCGCCACAAACCGACACTAGCCCCCCCAGCTCGTCTCCACCTCCACCACTGAATCCCGTGAATATCAACACCGCACAAACTCCAAGCCCCGCACCCCAGACATATAGACGGGGCCTCCGCGCGGGTGTCGCCCCGCTCCCTGACAACCTCTGACAACCTACCCACCCTCCAGCAACCCCAACAACCCTTCTCCCCACTGCGCCCAAGCACCGCTTTCGCAATGTCTCTCAGACTCTGCAAGCGGGCCATTCGCAGGTGCGTCTCCACCATCAGGCGCGACTCGGCCAGCAAGATCGAGCCCGAAAAAGCCCGCGGAACCGTCTTCTTAGATCCTCTCAACCCCAAAGGCGCTGATCTCCTCCGGCACTATGAGCACAATTACTACACCCCCGCAGCGACCCCGCCGGAGCCAGCTCAAGAAACCGCGGATGCGCCCATCCAGCCCTCTGATGCTGTGAAGCAATTGGACCGCAGCATCACGCCAGAGGCCCTCAGCAACTACCTTCTCTGGCAACTGTACTATGACTATTGCGAGCCCCCTCCCACCGAAGCGACTAAGTGGTATTCCAATTGGGACACAAATGACCTCACCGTTTTCATTGAGATGGGGCTTTACTTCCGCCACGGACACACCACCGTTGGAGGCGGCATGGAGCGAGCTTGCGCTGAGCTTGGAATCAGCTGGCTCAAAGACGTGGCCTGGCGTATCGTTCGCCTTGCCAGCAGCCACAACATGGAGCAATCGGAGCTTGCAAACATCGTCGAAAACGCACGCGAAGATTCCAGTGAAGACCTTGTCCGAGCCACCTCACTTCTGAACATCTTGAATCACAACATTGAGGTCATAACCTTGCTCACTCCTGCACCTTCCAGCATCCACGCCAGGATGCGTACCAACCTGATCAAAGTACTGGAAGACTACGTACGTTTCGTGATCCAGCCGCAGATCACGAGGGCGAAAGGCGATTGGCTCGCATCCGTACCAGAGACCGAAAGCGATCGCATCATAGCGCAAAGGGTCAATAAGCGGTACCTGACCGTCCAGCTTCCTCGAGAAGTTCCTCTATACCCGTACGGCAAGGACCACCACCTCTCGCGCCTCAATCCCGAGCGTGGTCAGGGTGTCAAGCTGAGTAATTCGTTCAGCAATCCAGAGCTTTACCATCCCGCCGGCCACTATGGCAACCCCGGTATGCCTACTCCGCCCAGCAGTCGTGGCAGAAATGAGCACCCGAGTCTCGTCGCCAGGGTCGGCGCGCTGCCCGAAGTACCATCATCAGATCTTCTCTCGCCATTGTTGCCCTTGATCGACTCTGCGCGCCCATCCTCGCCTTCCAACTCGGGCAGCAAACCAGACTCTAGGTCCAACACAACAAGCTCTCGCATCTCAATGTCCTCCCGTGAGTGGATCGCCAAGGAGCAGCAAACCCCGGCTGCCACCAAGAATTCGCTGAGACGAATTCTTTCATTGGACGGGATCAATGCTGACCGCGAGGCGCTCGCGAGACAGAAGATGCTGCAAGCTGAGAATGACAAGCTGAAGGCCGAAACTTCGCGGTTGGAGCGTCAACTGGAAGAAGTCAGGCTCAGGAAAGCAGCAATTGGAGCAAACGCGACTGCACCAGCGGTGGAGCGGTCGAAGCCAGCGGCGAGAACATCAAAACCAGATCTGCGTGTCAAGACAGACGTCTCGCCCGGCCCCGCTGCCGTCGCAACTGGCAACTCAAGAGGTGGATACTCTTCCCAAGACGTCAGTCCGACCACAGTCGGTGCCCAGCAAAGCCCTCCTCGTGCGGTTGACGCGTCTCAACGCCGCACCAACCGTAACCGCCTCACTTCCACTCCCGATATTTCAGCTCTCGGACGAAAGAATCAGCATCATGGCCATCAACTTCACCAGTCGCAGCGCCAACAGCCCCGGCGCCACGTCTCCACCCCTAACATCAACAACCAATACTCACCCGAGACTCCTATCTCCGGCGCTCCACCGCTTCCCCAGCATCCGCCGCAATACTTCAACAACTTCGGCTTTCCTCCACCACAGATGCCGCCCACGCCCCCTCTCTTCTTCGCACCGTCGTACAGCCGCGACACGCTCCCATCGCAGGTCATGTTCCAGCAGCAGGTACCGTACTCGACCATGTTGACGCCCATCGGCGGCATGCCGACATATGCGCCCAACATGTTGATGCAGCATCCGCCGCTCCAACAGCAGCAGCAGATGTTGTACGGACAGCCGCAGATGGTGGGATCGTGGGGCGTTCCGGGTCAGGGGTTCCAGCAGCAGACCCAGACTCAGCAGCAGCAGAGGCCGGTGAGCAGCAGGAGGGCGCACACGGATTCAATGGCTGTTGCGGCGCAGAGGAGCAGCACGATGGCGTCGGCGGGTATTGGTAGGAAACCGAGCAGGGAGATGGGAGTGCTTGGTCAGGCGCATGGTCGTAAGGATAGTCAGGCTGTAGCTTCCGGTGCGGGAATGGGCAAGGAGCAGCAGAAGCATAGGCAGAGGTATCATTGAAGGCGTTCTTGGGGCATGGTTGGGGGTCTCGGAGTAAGGGTGGGTAAAGGCAAGGAGCGCATGAAAGGTGTTCTATGGGCCAGGGTTTGGGTTATGCGCTTTGCTTGAATACTGATGGGAGGGCGGCTGGGCTGCTGTTGGATGGATCATGGATGGCGTAAGATGAGCGGCGAGGTCACGGACTATTGCGTTTGGAGAGGCTTTCAGCATCAGCAAGATGATGGTAATTCCGCAAGGGAACTGGCTACTAAGGGAGTAAGGAGAGATTCGCCATACCCTTTTGGACACGGCAATCGAAGTCCTCCCCCTTAGTAGCCCGTAGCTGATCCACTTCAACCTTGCTTTGTACCTTGGCTTTTTGTAGCATACATACTTCATTCAAACAACATTGTTAAAGTCTGGAAAGGTAGGATGAAGTGGTATGCTTCATCACAAGCGGATAAGCATATGCGACACCGGCAATCAGCTCATGAGATTGCGTCTGAGTATGGATTCATACCCCAACTGGTATGTGGTTAGCAGTGACCACATGAGTTTAGATGGTGATGATGAGAGCCACAAGCTTGGTAAAACGCTACATCCATTGGTATTGAAGTTCTTCGGGTAAGGTAGATTATGATGCTGAGCATTAGCTTGCAGTGGTGCGTGATGGTGTTCCAACCCGATAGTTGTTGAAGTCAGAGGATAATACTCCCACTTTTCCGGGAAAATGTAATGTAACATTGAACATTTTACTGCAATATCGGGGTGGGAGAGCATGATCAAATGTTGACTTCAGTCCCGCCGTTGCTTTTGGAGTAGACGTTACTGCCCAGGTGTGGCGCATTAAGCGCCCCTGTCACCCCTCAGCCGCATCACCCGCCGTCCATCTCGGAAAAACCAATCGACCGAAAGCTCATCGACGCATTGCGTACCCGGACAGCGCTTGTTGTAGAGAGCAGCCTCACCCGTTATCGACAACCTCTCGTCACCTCTCTGCGCGCTGTGCGACCTCTCCAACCACCGGACATATCCCCCAGTCTCGCGCTCTCCTCTCGTCGCTTTTCCCCGATCATATCAAGCTCCCGCCAAGCCGTCACCATGAAGCCCGTGGTATCAGCACTCAACGCATGGACATGGTTCGTCTCGCCTATGCTCCTGTAGCTACTGCTATCGCTAGTTGAGGGTATTTGCTAACATGCGGTCTACAGCATCGTCGTGTCCTGCTTCGCTATCGTCATCCTTTCCGTCATCGGCGCCTTATTCAAAGTACGTCCATCCGTCCCGCCACCACTGGCCCCCACTCCTAGAGATTCACGATTCCCGTTGTTCGGCTTGGGAGCTTGGCGCCAATACATGTCCTCTGATATATGTCTTCTGATACACGCGGCGATGGTGATGCGGATAAAGTGCTGATATATGTGCTTTCCAGTCGAACAGCCATGTGATGATGGGCTCAAAGGACGATCCGTCAGACGGCAAGGCCGTCGCCGCCACCGTCTTTGGCGCTGTCGCTGTCTACGGCGTGAGTAGCCCTCCTCGCATCCCTACATCTCGAACCCACATCCCCGGCGGCGGAAAGTCTAACACGCAACAGGGTTTCCTCTTGTTCTGCGCGAGCCAAGCATGGCTGCACATGCGGGAAAGCCGTCGGGGCGCCATTTCGCTCAACTGAGCGACAGCGACGACGACGGACTGGAAGATGTTGATGCAATGTGGAAGTAGGAAAAGGGAGTTGTCATGATAGCATTTGTTCGCGGTTCTACAGCAAGCACACCAGTCACAACGGGATGATATTGCTTCAAGGCGTTGGGAAAGGCGCGTAATTTAGATTTCTAAGGGGACTCGGGGCGCGGCTGCTACTCGTACTGTACACGGCCTTGATTGCTTCTGGTCTTGTATCTTGTACATTCGGAGCCGACGGGACAGTAGTTTTCCGAAGCGAAGGCAGTTGACAATGTTTGGTCCGCTGCCATATTTTTCACTTCCTTCCTCTTTGTCTGGTATTCCTTCTGCTGTTCCCCGACAGTCGTGATGATGATGAGAACGCGATGGACTTTTACATTATTTCAGACGTCTCCTGCTCACTTGCGCAGCATCAACGCCACGCAGCAGCTATTGTCCCTGTAGCGGCATAGTTTCTGTTGGCAACCAAGAAGCTCTACCTACCCGATCAGGAACCGACACACCTGCCAACCAATCTACTCACTCGCACCAGCCGCTCACATGAACCCATGCGAACCATACGCCGCGCCGCCTCGCCTTTAGCGCTCTAGCCAGTTCCCACGTCCACAGAGCTCCATACGCGAGGCTCAGATGTTCTCAACAATGGCAGGACTCGAAGCTTAGCAGATCCATGCACTCACAAGTTTCCGTGATATTACGGCTTGGAGCCTCGGACGAAGCAGATACGCTGCTATTATGGATGCCGCTCGTACACTACTATTATGGAGACCGCTCTTACAGGCGTTGAGAATGGTAAGCAGTACTGCAGGATTTCATCTTCGGGCCTCGGTGGCAATGTTCGGTATCGTCTCTATGATTCAGTGATGAAGAACATCTACACTCATACCCACACTCGTCAGCCGCTCATATGACCGCGGGCGAATCATGCACCGACACTGCCTTGGAAACTGGGCTCTAGTCGGAGCTATATATATATAAGACCCCCTGCCCATAGCTTAGATCTTCTTAACAACCACAGAACCCAAGGTTAAGCGGTCGCGCGCTCGCGTACACACATTTCGTGGCGGCAGAAGGGCTTTACCAGCAAGTCCAAACAGGCATCGGAGATGCGGAAGGATCGTAATCTTCTTCGCTTGTGGACACTATTCTTTACAGGTGCTGTAAGATTCCAAGCAACAATACGGAACGTCTTCAGAATGTAGTGGCGATGTTCAGCACCATCCCTATTCGTTGGTGGTAGCGTACATCTACACTGACACCTCACCGTCGTCGGCCGCTCACATGACGGCAAGCAAATCAGGCACCGCACCTGCCTCCCTCGCCACTGGGGCTCTGGTCAGAGCTCGAAGTGTAGAAAACCCCATGCGTAGTCGTCGGATCTTCTTGACGATCGTACAACAAAGAAATGGTCTAGCAGATGCACGCACCTATCAATCATTTCGTCATGGCAGAAGAGCTCTGGATCGCAGTCTCAGACACAGAAGAATCTCTCTACTCGCGGACACGGATGTCACAGGCGGTGCGAAATCTCATCGTTGAACCTCAGGGGCGATGTTCGGCATCATCGCAGACCCTCGGTGATAGACAGACAGCCTCTACGCCATCCCCATCATGATGGCCAGCGTCTTGAACACGGCGTTGGGTCACGCTTCCCTTCCATCCACCAGCCAGTCGCTCGGCCAGCCACTGTAAGCGCCGTGAGTCCCCACGCCTTCCACCACAAACCGGAAATGCGGTAGCTCTCGGAGGATGCGTGATCAAAACCCTGCCCATCAAGAACAGCCATGTTCGCGTCCACTGTCCTAGACGCAGCAGCAGCAGCAGCAGCCGCGATTCTCAAATCTCTTGTTTGTCCCAAGCCATAACTCCGCGCCTCCGTGGTTTGGGTCAGCTATCTTTCTGCATTTTGTAGGCTAATCGCACTCGCCTGGATGTTGTTGAACGGGATGGATGGAGAGCAATCAGGACACTCGGTTCAACGATGGGCGCTTGCCGGTGACTGGTGAGCAACATGGAAGAGTCCGTGGCCGTCGTCACTCTTTTTTCTCGGACGGGGTCTTGGCGGCATCGACGTCTTTCCATCTGTCGTTTTGATGGACAGATTCGCGGGACGCTCGTGCTACGGTCGCGTAATCGCTGGTTTTGCGGTCAGGTAGCTGTGAGTTCTTTTTTTTTTTGGCGATTCTGGATGTCGATGATTATGGAGGATAGCTGGCTGCGCTGGAGGGAGATTCTGTTGGACGCCATCGTCAGATTGAAGCGGTGATGATCGAAGTTTATTACTATCTTTCTTCTCTACTCTTGGATTTGCTGTCGTCCTCTGCTGTCGTGAACGTTGGCCAGACGCTGAGAGACTTCTGGAGTTTGCACACAATGCATCTGGTGCGAAAATGCGGGCGCCTACCGGAATCCTCCCAGGAAGAGAGTTGGTGCAAGGAACTGTAACATCCCGTTTCCTGCTTTGATGTCTTACCCTCCTCCCGCTCGTTCCATACTACCAACCCCCCC